>JAXIVJ010002378.1:87500-111127 GCA_036785665.1 Chirona hameri
AGACTCAGACAGACTCAAACTCAGACAGACTCAGACAGACTCAAACTAAGACAGACTCAGACAGAATCAAACTCAGACAGAATCAAACTCAGACAGACTCAAACTCAGACAGACTCAAACTCAGACAGACTCAAACTCAGATAGACTCAAACTCAGACAGACTCAGACTCAGACAGGCTCAGACTCAGACTCAAACTCAGACAGACTCAAACAGACTCAAACTCAGACAGACTCAAACTCAGACAGACTCAGACAGACTCAAACTCAGACAGACTCAGACAGACTCAAACTCAGACAGACTCAAACTCAGACAGACTCAGACAGACTCAAACTCAGACAGACTCAGACAGACTCAAACTCAGACAGACTCAGACAGACTCAAACTCAGACAGACTCAAACACAGACAAACTCAAACTCAGACAGACTCAGACAGACTCAAACTCAGACAGACTCAAACTCAGACAGACCCAAACTCAGACAGACTCAGACAGACTAAAACTCAGACAGACTCAAACTCAGACAGACTCAAACTCAGACAGACTCAGAAAGACTAAAACTCAGACAGACTCCAACTCAGACAGACTCCGACATAATCAAACTCAGACAGACACAAACTCAGACATACTCAGACAGACTCAAACTCAGACAGACTCAAACTCAGACAGACTCAGACAGACTCAAACTCAGACAGGCTCAGACAGACTCAAACTCAGACAGACTCAGACAGACTCAAACTCAGACAGACTCAAACTCAGACAGACTCAGACAGACTCAAACTCAGACAGACTCAAACTCAGACATACTCAGACAGACTCAAACTCAGACAGACTCAAACTCAGACAGACTCAGACAGACTCAAACTCAGACAGACTCAAACTCAGACAGACTCAAACTGAGACAGACTCAGACAGACTCAAACTCAGACAGACTCAAACTCAGACAGACTCAGACAGACTCGAACTCAGACAGACTCAAACTAAGACAGACTCAGACAGACTCAAACTCCGATAGACTCAGACAGACTCAAACTCAGACAGACTCCGACAGACTCAAACTCAGACAGACTCAGACAGACTCAAACTCAGACAGACTCAAACTCCGACAGACTCAGACACACTCAAACTCAGACAGACTCAGACAGACTCAAACTCAGACAGACTCAGACAGACTCAAACTCAGACAGACTCAAACTCAGACAGACTCAGACAGACTCAAACTCAGAAAGACTCAGACAGACTCAAACTCAGACAGACTCAAACACAGACAGACTCAAACTCAGACAGACTCAGACAGACTCAAACTCAGACAGACTCAAACTCAGACAGACTCAAACTCAGACAGACTCAGACAGACTAAAACTCAGACAGACTCAAACTCAGACATACTCCGACAGAATCAAACTCAGACAGACACAAACTCAGACAGACTCAGACAGACTCAAACTCAGACAGATTCAAACTCAGACAGACTCAGACAGACTCAAACTCAGACAGGCTCAGACAGACTCAAACTCAGACAGACTCAGACAGACTCAAACTCAGAAAGACTCAAACTCAGACAGACTCAGACAGATTCAAACTCAGACAGACTCAAACTCAGACATACTCAGACAGACTCAAACTCAGACAGACTCAAACTCAGACAGACTCAGACAGACTCAAACTCAGACAGACTCAAACTCAGACAGACTCAAACTCAGACAGACTCAGACAGACTCAAACTCAGACAGACTCAAACTCAGACAGACTAAGACAGACTCAAACTCAGACAGACTCAAACTAAGACAGACTCAGACAGACTCAAACTCAGATAGACTCAGACAGACTCAAACTCAGACAGACTCAGACAGACTCAAACTCAGACAGACTCAAACTCAGACAGACTCAAACTCAGACGGACTCAGACTCAGACAGACTCAAACATACTCAAACTCAGACAGACTCAAACTCAGACAGACTCAAACTCAGACAGACTCAGACTCAGACAGACTCAAACTGAGACAGACTCAGACTCAGAGAGACTCACACTCAGACAGACTCAGACAGACTCAGACAGACTCAAACTCAGACTCAGACAGACTCAAATTCAGACAGACTCAAACTCAGACAGACTCAAACTCAGACAGATTCAAACTCAGACAGACTCAGACATACTCAAACTCAGACAGACTCAAACTCAGACAGACTCAAACTCAGACAGACTCAGACAGACTCAAACTCAGACAGACTCAAACTCAGACAGACTCAGACAGACTCAAACTCAGACAGACTCAAACTCAGACAGACTCAAACTCACAGACTCCGACAGACTCAAACTCAGACAGACTCAGACAGACTCAAACTCAGACACACTCAAACTCAGACAGACTCAAACTCAGCCAGACACAAACTCAGACAGACTCAGACAGACTTAGACTCAGACTCAGACAGACTCAAACTCAGACAGACTCAGACAGACTCAAACTCAGACAGACTCAGACTCAGACAGACTCAAACTCAGACTCAGACAGACTCAAACTCAGACAGACTCAAACTCAGACAGACTCAAACTCAGACAGACTCAAACTCAGACAGACTCAGACAGACTCAGACGGACTCAAACTCAGACAGACTCAGACATACTTAGACTCAAACTCAGACAGACTCAAACTCAGACAGACTCAGACTCAGACAGACTGAGACTCAGACAGACTCAGACTCAGACAGACTCAGACTCAGACAGACTCAGACTCAGGCAGACTCAGACTAATACAGACACAGACTCAGACAGACTCAAACTCAGACAGACTCAAACTCAGACAGACTCAGACAGACTTAGACTCAGACTCAGACAGACTCAAACTCAGACAGACTCAGACAGACCTAGACTCAGACTCAGACAGACTCAAACTCAGACATACTCAGACAGACTTGGACTCATACTCAGACAGACTTAGACTCAGACTCAGACAGACTCAAACTCAGACAGACTCAAACTCAGACAGACTCAGACAGACTTAGACTCAGACTCAGACAGACTCAAACTCAGACAGACTCAGACAGACTTAGACTCAGACTCAGACAGACTCAAACTCAGATAGACTCAGACAGACTTAGACTCAGACTCAGACAGACTCAGACTCAGACAGACTCAGACTCAGACAGACTCAGACTCAGACAGACTCAAACTCAGACAGACTCAGACTCAGACTCAGACAGACTCAGACTCAGACAGACTCAGACTCGGACAGACTCAGACTCAGACAGACTCAGACTCAGGCAGACTCAGCCTCAGGCAGACTCAGACTCAGATAGACTCAGACTCAGACAGACTCAGACTCATAAAGACTCCGACGCAGACAGACTAAGACAGACTCAGACTCAGACAGATTCAGACTCAGACAGACTCAGACTCAGACAGACTCAGACTCAGACTCATACAGACTCAGACTCAGACAGACTCAGACTCAGACAGACTCAGACTCAGACCCAGACAGACTCAGACTCAGACTCTGACAGATTCAGACTCAGACAGACTCAGACTCAGACTCATAGACACAGACATTGACAGAGTCATATACATATGACATTGTCATAGACATACTCAGGTAACAGAGAAGGACTCTTCACCCTACTCACCAGCCACGGGAAGGCATTCTTATTCGCAGGCGCACCGCCAACAATTCTGGTGTTGTATTTGTTCCTGCCGCAGATATCGTTGAGTCCTGCCGTTGACGGTTTTTCAGTGGTAGTAGCGACAGAAGCAGCAGCAGCGGCAGCGGCGGCGGCGGCGGCGGCGGCGGCAACGGCGTAGTTATCAGGGACAGAGGACGGGGTGGACGGGGTGGGCTTCGGCTTCAGCGTGGTAGGGACAGTCAGCCACCAGGCGTTGATTCCTGACTGTGGCGGCTGTGACGTAGGTTCAGTCGGTGGCTTGGGGGTGGTGGTCGGTTGCTTGGTGGTGGTGGTCGGTGGCTTAGTGGGAGGTGTTGTTGGCCGGGTGGGAGGCGTCGCTCCTCCGCTGGATCCTCCGCTGGATCCGCCGCTGGATCCGCCGCCGAGGTCCGAGTCATCCCCCAAGGCGGTGACTGTACAGCGCAGCTCGCCGTGACCTTTGGGCGAGCTGCGCAGCTCCAGCACAATCGAGTCGTTGACCACGCGGTCCGGAACAACGGTCGTCGCGTACACGGTGATTCGCTGCCCAACAGGGTAGCGGAGCACGAGGTAGTCGCCCATCGACAGGTCGAACTTGTTGCACGTCAGTTGCAGACGGCTGGATGAGCGGTCCGACTGCCAGAGCGTCAGAACGCAGAAGGGTTAGCATCGGGGCCGGATGGGTGGTGAAGTTACAGGAGTGAACGGGAATCTTGGAGAGGGGATGCGAGTAATGTGAGATTGGTGTCAGGTAGACCAGACAGAGTGGTGATGACGTTGACGTTGACTGTTGATGCAAATCGGGGCACGTAACAAGGGGAATGGGACCCACTGGTCAGGGAGATGCTCCATAACACTAAGCGGCTTTTGGAAGATCAAGGAATTGATATGCTGGGCGATGTGGAATTGCGAATGAACATTAGTTTTGCCGAAATAACGACTAGGTGCTATACAAATGATAGTTTACTGCGTAATATTTGCGTTTGGTAGAGTTTAGGATCGCAAATTTCACTTCCCCTCTGAATGTTACAGCTGTGTATCGCAAAATTAACGAAAGGTAGATGTAGTTTGAAGTGCATTTCAACTTGCCGGTTCAAAAACCGATGCCAAGAGGAGCCTATCAGGATTCGTTGCATGCAATATCAGATCCACTGCCTTCCCAGCTACTTACGTCCACCTGGAATTTCCAGGAAACCCAGGTGCCAGGCCCATATGGGCCTGGGTAGTTGGGCGACTCTAGGGTGGCGGTCACATCCTCTTCCAGCTGATACCGGCCCGGTCCCGACACTGCCAAATAAAACAACCAATGTTTAATTAGAACTTCTGCTGAAATATTACATAGTTACATTTTAAACATAAAGTTATCACATATAGAGTTCACTTTAACTTGAAACAGCATACAAGTTGACAGAAACGTAAGATGTACAATTTTAATAAGGTTTGAAAAGTATACGACTATGTTGAACGACAACTGACCCGTCCATATCCATCGTACCTGGATCCAACACGACCTGGATCCAACACGACCTGGATCCAACACGACCTGGATCCAACACCAACCCAAATTCATTAGTATACATCAAGGCTGATCCAATCCAACTCATTCTGGGCTCAATAGCTGAAGGGTTCAGCGTTCCAATGCGACCTTATTAGATACTGATTTGAAATCTCGCCACGCTATCTAGTCAGTAGCCTATCTAGTCAGTAGCCGGCCTAAATACCGAGCGAGTGCGAAGCGCCCGTGAGGTTTCTTGTCAACTTACTAGACCAATTTACATTTGACCCGGTCTGAACCGGCCGTACAGACGCTTTTCGGAAGCTAATAACTTTGAAACCACTACTCCGATTGAGATCGGGTTTTCACCATTGGATAAGTCCATCAAATCAATTTTGTTTTTGGTATAGTGCGTTCTGATAGAGTAGTACCACAGCGCGTAGCACACGCAAACGTCAAAATGAACACAAATAATTCTTGATAAAAATGGCTTGATTAATCTATTAATCTAAGCACCAGTAAAACGCCTTCATCGGCGGTAACCGAGCTGTATTTGTTGCTTCCCTGGGACAAACTACATACAAATTAGGCTGCATTAAATTGTTCATGATCTCCCTTCTCAAATCCGCCAAAAAGGAGTACGTCCTGAGCACTGCATGCTTCATCGTATAAATTCATGCTTAGATAAATGAAGCCATTTTTGACCAATAATGTTTTTTGTTCATTTAGACGCTTGCATGTGCCACGTGCTTTGATACTACCCCTATCAGAACACACTATACCAAAATCAAAATGCATTTGATGGTCCTATCCAATGGTGAAAACCCGATCTCAATCGGAGCAGTGGTTGCAAAGTTATTAGCTTCCGAAAAGCGTCTGTACGGCCGGGTCGGGCAGGTTCGGGCCGGTTCAAATGTACATTTGTCTAGTAAGTTGACGAGAAACCTCACGGGCGCTTCGCGCCAGCTCGGTAATTAATTTATACGATGAAGCATGCAGCGCTCAGAACGTACTCCCTTTTGGCGGATTCGAGAAAGGAGATCATGAACAATGTAATACAACTTAACTTTTATGTTGGCATGCATTGAGGCCTGGCATTTTTTTCTGGAGGACTAAAAGGACTAAAAAGACTATGTGTTGCTACCACGTGTGCTCCCTTACCGTTTCATATTTCAAACCTGTTTTAGCTTTACCAGAGCGCGTCCGCTCGGTCATCGCCCCAAAAGGCGTTTACCTGGTATATCTATAATCTAGATCTGGTTACCGAGCGGACGCAAGGTCTTCCGTCAACCAGGGGAAAAATATATGTATGAGCGGTCTGACCGTAGCCATGGTTTTCAGAGGCTTACTTCTTTACAACTACTTGGTTGATGTGACTGAAAATGTACGCACAAAAACGTTCATGTCGTAAAAATGGGGTATTCAATTTGTGAAATTTTGCGTCGTCGGGTTTAGTAGCAGTGCGTACCGACGAACCACCCTGTCTTCCCTATAGTTGTGGTTTTGGCCGCGACCTGCCGGCCTCGCACTCGGCTGACCCGGGCTGACCTGCCCGGTCACGTGACCGCCTGCGGCCGGTGAAGGACGGCGACGGAGGTCGACAATTTATATCCCAAACTTGCATCTCAGCTACAGGACTGGATAGCAGCGAACCCGACCGTCAAAGGGACCCGAAGAGTCGGGCCCCGGGTCAACCCGTCGCGATTATTGGACGCTAGGACGTGAATAATAGGAATCCGTTGAAGCACCATCCGTTGATTGGATGTTGTGTAGGCTTTAATACAAATCAAATGTCACTGTCTTATTGCAATGTACTGCTAGACTATGTAATGTACTAGTACAACTTATGTTGGTATTGTCTTTGCCTTGGCGTTTTCTTGGTGTACATACGCTGTTGCAACGATTGGTGCTGCTATTGTGTGACCTAATGCAGTTTCCATGCTGTGGTGTTATTGTTGTGTGCGGTACTGCAATCTCCATGCCCTGGTGTTATTTTTGTGTGAGCTACTGCAGTCTCCATGCCCTGGTGTTATTGTTATGTGCGCTACTGCAGTCTCCATGCCCTGGTGTTATTGTTGTGTGAGCTACTGCAGTATCCAGTCTGTGGTGTTACTGTTGTGTGTGCTACTGCAGTCTCCATGCCCTGGTGTTATTGTTGTGTGCACTACTACAGTCTCCATGCCCTGGTGTTATTGCTGTGTGAGCTACTGCAGTCACCCGGCTGTGGTGTTACTGTTGTGTGTGCTACTGCAGTCTCAACACCCTGGTGTTATTGTTGTGTGCGCTACTGCAGTCACCAGTCTGTGGTGTTACTGTTGTGTGTGCTACTGCAGTCTCCATGCCCTGGTGTTATTGTTGTGTGAGCTACTGCAGTCACCAGTCTGTGGTGTTACTGTTCTGTGTGCTACTGCAGTCTCCATATCTTGGTGTTATTGTTGTGTGCGCTACTGCAGTCTCCATGCCCTGGTGTTATTGTTGTGTGAGCTACTGCAGTCACCAGTCTGTGGTGTTACTGTTGTGTGTGCTACTACAGTCTCCAGTTCTTGGTGTTATTGTTGTGTGCGCTACTACAGTCTCCATGACCTGGTGTTACTGTTGTGTGCGCTACTGCAGTCACCAGTCTGTGGTGTTACTGTTGTTCAAGTTCAAGTTCATATATTACAAGGAGCGTCCACATAGTGGGTATTCTGCACCTAGTCATAGCTAGCATGACTCATGATGCAGCACATACATACACAGTGAAAGTGATACAGTCAGCAGATACAGTCGAACAGTCAATCAGCGATTTAAAGCAGTCAGGAACGCGCGGCGCGAGTAGGCATGGACGGCTGCCGCTGGCAGTGGGTTCCACGCGGCGGCAGCTCGGTACGGGAACTGCCGCTGAGTGGCGGTCAACCGGACGCGAGGCAGATGGAGTGAGCCAACGCCGTCCGAAACAGCTCGAGTCTGGCGTTGGGAAGACTCGGCACGCGTCACAAATAGAGCACGCAGAGCGTGGGGCGACTCGCTGACATGCAGCGCACTGTGCACGTTCAGGCAGTCACGGAGGCGAACAATTTCCGCGACTCTCTGCCATCCGAGTGCTTCAAGAGCAGGAGATATGTGGGCGCAGCGGCGAGTACCACTCACAAGCCTGGCAGCGAAGTTTATAATTATCTGCACTCTACCTAGGTGACACTCGGCCGCTCCACCCCAGACAGACAGGCAGTAGAGGATGTGCGGAAAGACGTAAACTTGGACTAGGAGCCTCAGAACCTCAGGAGTGAAATGGTGCCGAGTTTTGAAGAGGGACACGAAGGTTGCGTTGCAGCGCCGAACGATTGGGGAGATATGAGGTTCCCAGGTGAGGTGATGGTCGAGGAGTACGCCCAGTACCTTCACTGAAGATGATGGGTAAATATCTGTGCCAGAAGTAGTAATGTGGAAGTTGTTGGTCTTTTTGAGGGAGGGTTTGGTGCCAACAAGCATGAAGTCTGTCTTTGTGGGGTTCATTTTGAGGCTATTAGACTGGAACCAGTTTTGTAGGCACTGGATGGACTCCTCAACCCGGGCTTTCAAGTTAGAGAGACCGACGACATCAGGAGTGGCGGAGTCAAGGAGTTGGGTTTCGTCGGCATATGATAGTAGGCGGCCGTGGGTAAGGAAATTGGGTAGCTCATTGATGAAAATGATGAAGAGGATTGGGCCGACTAGGGATCCCTGGGCCACCTCATGGGATAGGGGTAGAGTGATTGAGCCACCGCTGACCGTCTGTCTCCGACCGCTCAGGTAGTCCCTAAACCACTCCGAGGACACCCCGCAATGCTCAAGCTTACTGAGAAGGACGCCATGATCAATACTGTCGAAGGCTTTGCTGAGGTTGATCGTCGTAATCGACGCGACATGGCCGTTGTCGACAGGCCTTGCCAGCCATTCCACAGCGTCAATCAGAGCGTACTCTGTAGAGTAACATGGACGGTAAGCATATTGCATTGGCGTCAGTATATGGTGGTCAAGTAGGTAAGAGCTGAGCTGCGAGCAGTCAACCTTCTCCGCGATTTTCTACAGTAAAGAGAGTATATAAATGGGCCGAAAGTTGTTGAGGTCAGACCGATCGCCCGACTTAAACACTGGAGTGAAGCGCGCGATCTTCCAGGAAGAAGGAAAAGTACATGACGATATAGAAGAGTTGATCAGGTGTAGAAGATGACAGCCGATTACAGGGAAACACTTCTTTACAGCAAGGAGAGGCACACCGTCGACACCGACGGCCCTCGACGTACTCATCTTCCCGATTGCGGTTGAAAGTTCCGGCAGAGTGGCCGGGCACATGGAGAGGGCTGAGGCACAGACACGGTGCGGGCGCGGTTCAGCCGGAGTCGTGCCAGCACTGTCGCGCACGGCCGCTGCCTCCGCCGTGATACGAGGTCCGGCGGAAGCGAAGTGGGCGTTGAGTTCGTCTGCCCGGATGCTCAGGTCACCATCGGGTGTGGCGCGCCCTCTCGCTGGCTGCATTGCGAACTGCCTGAGGCGGTTCCAAAAATTACGCCGCTCGCTCAGCAGACCGCTGCACAGGTACGAGCGACGTTCGAGGGTGATTAGTCCCTTCACTCTGTTTCGACATTGCTGGTACGTACGGCGTGCCTCCGGGGTGCGTCAGTGCTCCCAGGTCTCGCGGGCGCGGTCGCGCTTCTCCATAGCTTCGGAGACTTGCACATCGCCACGCAGCCACGGACAGCTCGGTCGGCGTGACGTCACGGTGGTGGTCGGGCAGTGGATGTTGACTGCGGTGTTCCATACTGTCATGGACGCGTCCACCTTGTCGTCGACGGTGCCAGCGGCGTGGAGCGGTTCCCTGTCCAGAGCGGTTCCCTGTCCGGTGGACCAATCACCACCACCTGGTGGTGGTGATTGGTCGTGGGCGCTCTCTGGGGACGGGAGCGCAGAGCAGCACCGGCTGGTGGTCCGCCATGAGCTCGGCGAGAACCTGGATTGAGTCCCGGAGGTCCGTCTCGTTGGTGACGATCAGGTCAAGCAGTGTCGGTGTCGGATGGAGGTGGGTAGGCTTGTCGACCAGCTGTTCGAGACTCAGATCACTCAGGATGGTCTGGAAGCCGCGAACACCAGGGCCGTCCGGGTTAAGAAGATTGACATTGAAGTCACCCAGTACGAACACCGGTTTTCCCGTGGCGACGGCAGTTTGTAGCTGGTCTCGAATATTTTTTCAGGCATCGGGATGTCGGTCCTCCCGGCGGTCGATAGATGGCGCCTATTACCCCGGTGCGGCGGCCGGGGCCGCTCACCGAGATCCACTGGGACTCCACCGTAGTATCAGCACCACCTATGTCGAGTTTCACCTCACGGAGTGAGTCCGCGATGAGTATGGCGACTCCACCTCCGCGCGGCTGGGTCTGCTGGGCTGCTGTCGGCCGGGCGACACCGTGGTCGTGCCGCTGTATGCTGAATCCCGGGAATACCAGCACCCTGTCGAGCACGTCGGGTTTCAGCCAAGTTTCAGACACGCATAGAATGTCCATGTGGTGTTTTTGCAGGAGCTGGTTCACTTCGTCCATGTGGGGTGTCAGCCACCTGGCATTGATGTGACCGATATTGTAGTCGTGTCTCGCCGGCTCAGCAGTGCCCGCCAAGGTTGCGTACTCCCGGCGAGTCTACCGCGCGGTCCGTCTGGCGGGGTGCACCAGCGTCTGAGGCCGATGTACTGCTTCAGTTGTGCGCGCAAGGCGAGGCGAGAAGTCGACACTGCACCCAACTCGAGTCTGTCGGTGGGTGTGGGCGTCGGTCCGCCTACCTCGCCGGTGACGGATCAGCCGGGACAGGTGGGCAGGTAGGCTGCGCCGGATAGTCGCGGTCACGCCACGAGCTGCGTCTCCGTCCAGTCGGTCGCGCACCGCCAGCAGGTGTGCCCCGTCGTACGCAGACGCTGTGGAACTGGTGAGCGGCGGTGTGCGCTTCTCCGGTCGGTAGAATCTGGGGTCGGCCGACCGGGGGGCCCGGGGCCGCATGATCTGCATAGCAGGCAGCGCGGGGGCGTTTGGAACTCCACACGGCGGGGCTGTGCCCCAGTACCGGGGGCGCTCTGATGGTCAGCGCTCTCTTGCGATCTCCGGAAAAAAATAGTCTTTCTGTCACCCCTACATCCCCTCCGCCTCAGTCGTCGCCGGTGGCCGGGCCTGCCTGGTTCTGCGTCGTCGCTGTCGTCAAAGTCGCCGTTAGCGGCGGCGGCCGACGAACCGGTGCCGGGCCGTGGCGGTTCGACATGGAGGAGGGGTTGATACCGGTCCGTGGCGGTCCGACATGGGGGAGGGGTTGACGGGGGAGACCAGGTGTCGGCAGATTTATGTCGGTGAGCATGCGCCCATCGTCCCGCTGGAGAGTATAGTTTGACCCTTTTGCTGTTTTTTTTTAATAAAATGGTTCAGAAAGTCGGGAATCAGACAATGGTCACATTAACATGGTTCAATTTTGGATTTTGCCCATGACTTGATGGTGGCCTTTGTTTAAAAATTACATCACAGGCACGACAAAGACAGTTACTGGCGCGACAAGGTCTGTCGGAAAATCAAAGCTTCTTTGGCGATTTTATGCTAATTCCGCACTCACAGTTTCCGAAGTAGGCACCAAAAGTGTCACGAACGTTCCAGTCTCCACGTCAGCATCGTTATTCACAGGCAAGCTGTCTACTTCCGGACGAATACGAATAATACTTGGGAGTGGACGGAGGTCGCTCCCTAGCGCACGCCGCCGGCTCCGAGTACGCTGTATGGGCTACAGCAGTCACCAGTCTGTGGTGTTAGTGTTGTGTGGGCTACTGCAGTCACCAGTCTGTGGTGTTACTGTTGTGTGAGCTATTGCAGTCTCTAGTACTTAAAGGTATATTACCACCTCCGGAGGATTTCTAAAAAGCAACTTACATGAATGGGGCGGATCAACAATTGTGCATGCTCAAGCTCAAACTTGCTGCTGTAGCACCTAAAGCAGGGTATCAGCAATTAATTTTGATTTATTTCTGACTCCAAAGCGTTGGTCCCAGCTGTGCTCAGTACTACATTCATGATGGCCGCTCTCATCCAGTTTGGCTGTGAAATTGGCGCCCGCCCAAAGCCGAAGCGTCCGAATTCGCTGAGATTTGACCTTGAAAAGTCCATCTGTGTTATAAGGTATTATTCACAAATCTCCTTCACAAATCATGTTTTATTATGAAAGAGGCTATGGTTGTTGAAAATATAATTAACTGTATACGCATTTTAATTTTGAAGTGCACTGACGGAATGGTGGTCTTGAGTTTGCAATATTCAAAAGAAAATAATAGTCCGCAAAGAAGTGATTCTAAATAGTGATGAGGCGACTCCAACTTTACGAATGTGTGTCAATTATGAGTGGTGCAAATCTATTTTTTTATCTAATGGGAGGAGTTTCGGGAGCCAAATTTTGCAGGTGAAGTCGGACACACTTAATCTACTGATACACACCAAAAACTCCATATTGGCCTGCGAGGTGGCAATATTCCTTTAATGTTACAGCTGTGTATGATGCTGCCCTCTCCATGCTGTGTTGTTACTGGTTTGGTGTTACTGTGTTACTGTGGTGTTACTGGTTTGGTGTTACTGTGTTACTGTGGTGTTACTGGTTTGTTGTTACCATTGCGTGAATTGCTGCAGTCTCCAGCCCGAAGTGTTTTTTTAACAATTATTTCACACTGGCAAATCTCTTCAGTGCTTACTGCGCACAAATCAATGAAATTATTGAGCACAGAAGCGTTGATAGCACCAAACGAAGTTTCCATGTGAAATGAATAGTTATAAACGAACCACCCGCTCGGTTTCCGACGCAATAAAGGCGCTTTGCTGGTATTTATAATCCACCTGCCGAGTATCTATCCACCCACCGAGGGCTCACCCGAGCGGCATCTCTTACCAGTCATGTCGCGATCGACCTGCTGAAGTGGTTTGTTTTGCAGATCGAATAAGGTCAGCCAGGGGGTCTTCTTCGGAACGCCGTCATTGGCCTCGGGCCATCCCAGCTCCTTCCTCTCGGAGTCTGTCAGACCGCCTCTGGACGCCAGCTGACTGCACACCTGAAACACGCGGGGAGGATGTGGCGTCGGTCTCGGTCAGACCGCCTCTGGACGCCAGCTAACTGCACGCCATCATAGCACTCAACTTCAACTCGCACACATGACACACAAGCTGTACAAATCACTGGACCAGGGACATGACTTTACAGCCGTATACCTCGACATCACTAAATACTTCGATAAAATCTGGCACGCAGGACTACTATATAAATGTCAAACTGACTTTTACATTACTGACAAAGTATGTGACTGGCTTAAATCATACTTGACAGACAGACGACACAGGGTTAGGCTGGGGAACACGTACTCAACATTACAGACAATAGAAGCTGGCTGCCCACAGGGATCCATTATGGGCCCCTTACTAGCAATTCTCTACCTTGACGGACTAGCTGACAAAACCGAAAACACAGCTTTATTCTATGCTGACGACATATCACTTTATTCATCACACTCAACGATAAACGTAGGTAATGTTCAGGAATCCCTCCAACGCGACCTAAACATAATTTAAAACTACCGCAGGCGATGGGCCATAACTTTCAGTCCTGCGAAAACTATCTGCCAGACTTTCAGCAACAATTCCCAACACCCCTCACCGACATTGACTTTGGCTGGACATAAAATCCCGACGACAGACTCACACACACTTAGGACTCACTCTGTCAACAGACCTCCGATTCCACAACCACGTTAACGAAATAATTCGCAGTCAACATTGCACTTAGCCCTCTCTACACGGTTGCCTCCAAACTACCACGCCCACTATTATAAAACATATACACGACGTACATACGACCTTATTTCGACTACTGTTACGCCATTTTCGATGGACATTTCACAGCTTACGACGAACGCAGACTAGAGACACTGCAAAACCGCGCTGCTAGACTTGTTACCGGGACATATTTGAGAACTTCCACTGACTAAACTAAGACTCGAGCTTGGTTGGGACCGACTAACAACTAGATGAGAAATGCATCGACTAACGCTCTTCTGGCACCTATCCAGATGTACGTTCGTTCCAGACTATATCAAACAAACTTTTCCCCAACTACGACACACCGACACAGTTAGGACACTCAGAAATTCGAACACTTTGACGCTTCCTTATAATAGAACTTCACGATTTCAAAAATCGTTCATACCCGACACTACTCGTAAATGGAACAAATTACCACCACATGTACGGTCCCAACAATCATCACGAACCTTAAAAAAAGATCACAGCTTTGTTGGGAGCAAGGCATCCACCTAGTTATTATACTCTCGGCTCCAAACGCGGTAACATAATACACACTCAACTACGGCTAGGAAATTCAGATCTAAATGCACTCCTGTTCAAAATACACAAATCCCCACACCCACACTGCCAATGCGGACACAGAACAGAAACCACATTGCACTTCATGTTACACTGCCCACTTTACGCGCCACTCAGACAAAGTCTCTTTCAACATATCTCCACATAACTAAACACTGACTTCACTCACTTCACTACCACCAAACAATACAACACACTTATACATGGGACAAGCATTAGCACTTCAAGTTCTCAGAGGGTAGCATATCTTTTCCAAAAATATATTTCCGACACAAAACGTTTCCGTTCAATTTAGCAGAGGAGCTCGGCACGCGCGGGGGGCGAAGCTGTTGCTGCAGTCATTGACTAAACAATGATGGTCAGGTGTAGAAATTCAAAATGTCGCGCGGGGGATGGTGCCTCGTTATAGGCCAAGTGTGCCTTTGCACCATCTCCCCACTACCCACTGTTGTTATTGTTTGGCTTCCAATAAATGTTTGTTGTTGTTGTTGTTGACACCTGAAACACGCGGGGAGGATGTGGCGCGCCATATATCAAAAGTGAAATGTGTTTAGCCAGGTTACAGGTTGCAGGGGCTTACGGGCACCGCAACTAACAAGGTCATATATGACCTTGTTAGTTGCAGTGCCCGTAAGCCCCAATCCTCATCCGCCATCATCTGCCACCATTCCGCCACAAAAAGCAAGTTTTACCGATTAGTTCTGCATAGCTAGGCTTTTTCTCGCTATAGTCTCGCGTGTTTCGGTAAAAGCTTAATCTGCAAACCAGAATAACACGGAACTATTTGAGACGGTGTGGTACCGACTAACCAAGACATGTCCAAGCTGAGAAAAACGCCCGGCGTCCCGCTGTGAAAGCCATTTCATAACCGATGTGTCACGTATCGGTATTAAACCTGGATGGTTCCGCATCCTGACTTTTTCAGACAGCTGTTTTAAAAGTGATAAACCGAAAATTCCATCGTCTAAATGTCAAAGTCACGACTGTTGCACAAGTTTTTGCGTTTTCGAATCCGTATTTTGACATTTGCGGTGCAGTGTTTTGTCAGCAGTTGACAAATACAATATGACTTGGCTGGAAATAATGATGACGTGAATCGCTGGACATCATTAGACGGCTAATGAGACATAAACGAATCAGTTATGCGGTATAAAACTCCATCTAACAAAAGTAGGGCAGAAGAAAGAAAGAGAAAACTAACCATGACATTGCAAAGTTTACGTTTCCCACGAATTTGAAAGGTCATCTTGTGTATTTCCCTGTAGTAATTTTTGTTTAGGTAAAGTTAATGTACTACTGCAAAGTTCATGGCTGCTTTTGCTTGTACCTATAGATATGACATCATAATAAATACAAAGACCTTGCAATTGAATTTATACTTCCCAAAAATATGCTATATTTGCATCATTGCCAACATTTTGTTTTTGTTGCCTTGCCAACATTTTAGTTGAGAAAAGAAATGTGAATTACCTTATTATTTCACATGCTACAGATGTACTAAACCTGATGAAAATGAAACTACATCTTATTTGATATTTGGTTTTAGTTCTGAAAGCATTCGATAAAATTAGCATTCCTTTTGATCATTAATTCAACCTCAAGTTCCACTACCTACATCTATATTACTATTTGATAAGCGTCTGTCTATCTGTCTGTCAATCCGCCACGAATTTGTCTAATGAATGCGGTAATTCTACATTGCAGTACCACATTACTATAAGCACGTGATGCACGTGATTTTAAAGTTTTCAAACAAGTTTACGGATACTACCGAGTGGTATATAATTCGTACATTTCCGACGCATTTGATACGATGATTTTAGACAGTTTTAGGTTGTGCAGTTTTGGGCGAAGGTTTGTGCTGTAACTGACATAGAAGCAAGTATTAAGAAATATTTTACTGTAACCAAAAACAAACGTTTACGGATACGGGTTTTACATCGCTTTACTCCAGTCAAAAGCCAATCAGATCCAACAACGGATACTGCAGTGTCACAACCAATGAGAAGCAACCACGGAATCACTGCGAAACGAAGGTCATCGACATACGGTACGGCATATATCATTGGACATATACGCTAAGCCGGGGTGAAGTTTTCACGGACTTAACGTGTGTATAACAGGTGCCATAGGTGTACCACAGGTATAATGGGTGAGTGCTGTCTATAACGGGTTTATCACGTGTTCCACAGGGGCACAACGGGTACCACGGGTTTATGTCGGGCACTGTAGGTTTTTGACGGGTACCTCGGGTGAATGACGGGTACCTCGGGTGTATGACGGGTACAAAAACGTATTATAGGTACGACAGGTGTCACGGGTAGTACGGGTATCAATCCCTAATTGCCTATCACTGGCTTGCACCACCACGTGACCTGTAATCGTCCAACGGAGCTGAAAGGTTAGCACTAGCATTTTTCTAATTGTATTCTTTGCAAGTTATCGTTTCATCGTGTTTATTTCGCACTCTTGTATCCTCCACTTCCTGTACTTCACCACTTATTGTCTAACTTTCGCACTATTTTTGCTCTGGTGCAATGAACTTATACCAGATAAAAAAAAAATTGTATACACTCTTTATACAATCGAGTAAGTTTGATATCACATTTTCTGATACGACGTGATATTGTGTGCCACGGGAAGTGACCTATCATTCAAATCACGTATGTTAGAATCACATCACGTTATGCTTTTGTGATGTGCTAGCTTCTCTTTGTGTAGGTAATTTCTCGCACTTTCGTCTCACAACAAATCGCTATTGAGAAGTGATTAACTCGCCATTGATTGGCGTCTCAGCCGAACGCCATCGACTGGGAGGGAGGCATTTATCACCCCCCCCACAGTAATATTCTGAACCTATGAGTAGAATGAGACTCAAAATGAGGCTAAAAATCTTACATAAGCACACCTTAAGTGCACATACGATTGTTTACGCCAGGATCACATCTTAGGTCAATGTCAGGTCACAAAGTAAAAGTAAATATGGACTATATTTCAGTCCATGACGTTGTATTGAGTCCATAGGCACCCACAAAAGTTCTCTAATCTCTGAATTATATATGTTACAAGCGATGTCAAGAATCTGGCATTCTATAGATTGCCTAGGCATTCTATAGAATGCCCAGCCGGTCAGGCATTCTATAGATTACCTAGCCGGTCAGACATTCTATAGAATGACTAACCAGAACTGTCAGGTATTCTATAGAAAACCTAAACATTTTCCATACACTTGTACACTTGGACACACTTATAACTTAACCCGCGTTTGACCGGGGTGGGGGCAAATATTGCCCCCCCCCTAGTCGAATATTCGCGATAACTTAAAAACTGTTCACGATATCAACCAGAGACTTTCAGTACCTTCTTCCACAGCAATTCTACGTCGTCTCAGAAAATGCAAGGTATTTCGTCGATTTTGTTCTCAATGATATACACCATTTTGTGGCCTCACTTTACGAAAAATTGGGGATAAAATCACCCAAACTTTAAGCAGCTGTAAAATGGTGACAATTTAAGATAAACTAAAAACAAAACAACGAAAAGATAGGAAATTGAACGTTCTATCAAACTGTTATCTTGTAATTTTGAAATATTTGGTGTTTGTCCCCATTTTTATGTGAAAATTTTATTTTTTGGGAAAAACCTTTTCCTGTTTTTTTTTACAAATATAAAAAACAGAATATATGTGAAAAAATGGTGTTCAAGCAATATACAAAACAAATTTAAAATGAATATCATCTTTTTTTACTGGCTTATGGCTCCCTAAGTATGAGTAACTCATGCCGTCATATTGTGATTTGTTTTTTGGCTTTTATTGACCAGATAAAGACAAATAAATGCTAGCACAGTATTTTAGAGACAAAATTGGTCTATAAACATGCCTTTTGTATTTATATTTATCAAGTTCAAATTTTGACCATATGTTACCTGAGCCTTTACCTTAGCTTGACACTAACTTCACTTACGTAATATCAGATGGTAAAATTACCATCGCTATCAAATGCCCCTCCCCTATATTTGCCCCTCCCCGGGTCAAGCGTAGGTTTTAAGGCTTACGCAGTCTTACGCTTACACAGTCTTTACGCAGAACATGAATGTGGGTGCCTGCGGACGCCTATTGAAATACATGGGTAAATTTCAGCAGTTGACTTTTCTTCCCGCAACGTCGCGCATCGTGCAGTTGTTGCGACCTCCATTCATGTATTTGAATAGGCACCCGCGTCCACTTCGCGCAGCTGCGCGAAGACTGTGTTTCAGCCTTTAGTCACTTTAACATAGTCACTGAATGATAAAAAACGTAGCAGACGAGGCGGCTCGGAGCACATAGAACTACGAATAATAAATGCAATGCCCCTCACAGCAAAGCGTGATGATGAATTAGGTACCAATGAACATGGACTTGGTTTTGTGACGGTATTTCTTGATTGCATGGCACTATTCTGGTACCGGGGCAAGGCTATTCTAGTGACAAGTAATTTGCTTTCATTGAATAATCTGTTTATCAGGCATCCAAAACGAGGTCATAATTACTGACATCGACAATTTTTGTATGCAATGGTGACTGTGATCTTTTCCCTTCTTCGATGGAACGTTTTGAAAGCTAGTATGGGCTGCAATTTTATTTATGAAACAGTCCTGTTTCTCCTTGTGACAGGCGCTTCCATACTAACGCCATATTATATTTTGTTTAATATCAAAATCATGTCATGTCATGTCAAATGTCATGGTCATTTCAAAAAAGCACATATCCAGATATTTTGTACAATGCCTGATTCTTTACATTGCCTGTAACACACTTACACACATATATATATATATATATATATATATATATATATATATATATATATATATATATATATATATATATATATATATATATATATATATATATATATATATATATATATTTATATATATACTTTATCAGATTACTCAATGTGTCAGCATGTAACCACGCCCACTTTTACCTCGGGTTCTCTACTTGACGTTTGTATTGTCTTGTCGTAGCCTCGTTACTGACTATCGTGCGACTTTTTGTGATTTTAGTCCGCACTGCATCATTCGTTCCTGCATCAGGGTGCCGCGTAATCGCCGTAGGCCCATCGTCACACAGTCGCGCTGTCTGAAGCGAATTCACCAGGACGTTTTCCTCTGACTTGTACTGTGCGGACTGGGGCAGCGTTTTTAGCTCGCCAACCGTGTCTGAGAAGTGGGATGTCTTTTTATGTATATTTGTGCCCATACTCGACAAACATGCGCCGATACGATCTGTTCGCGTTCGGAACCCGGCCGCCCAACCCATCTCGGCTGTCACCGGGGACCTCATGTCTCGCCGCCGTGCTGCACTGCGTACCAACGGGCAGAGCTCGACTGAATTCCGATACCTGAACCGCGCCGTCCGATCTGCCATCCGCCGAGACTCTCGCGAGAGTATAGAGGCCCGGATCAGGGAGCGCGGGCCGCACTCTGTCTGGCGGAGCATACGGAGCGTGGTGGGCGGTAAGCGCTCTGGTACACCGGTGCTGCCTCAGCTGTCCAGTGAGGAACTGAACCACTTCTTCGTCTCTGTCGGACCGCGAGTGGCTGCTGAAGTGGCGGACCTGGGCCAGAGCGCGGCCCCTCGGGTACCCTGCCGTCTACCCCGGGTCGGTGCTTGTGCTTTTACTGTATTATCCATCGATCTGGACACTCTGACCTGTACGCTGCTGAGCATGAGGAACTCGCCCGCTTGTGGCGCGGATGGTATATGTGTCCGAGTTCTGAAGGCTGGTTTCCCTGCTGTCGGTGACATCATTTTGCACATCATCAACACCTGTCTAGTCCAATCAGACTATCCACCTTCCTGGAAACACTCCCTTATCTACCCTATCTTCAAAAACGGCGACCGGTCTGACCCCACTAACTTCTGTCCGATATCTATCATTCCTATAATTTCCAAGGTCGTGGAGCGAGTCGTTCAACGACAGCTCTATCATTACCTCTCTTCAAACAACCTCCTGTCTCCCAACCAGCACGGCTTCCGTCCACACCACTCGACGGAAACCGCGCTGGAGACTGTCTCCGACCTCATTCTCACTGCCGCCGACAGCGGGGAGATCTCACTTCTCTGCTTGATAGATCTCAGCAAGTGTTTCGACGTTATTGATCACAGCATACTTCTTAGCAAGCTGAGCTTGTACGGTGTTGACACGAAATGGTTTGAGGCGTACCTCCGCGGCCACACGCAGAGTGTGTCTCTGCGTGACAGTGGTGGCACTGATCGAGTCTCGCCCCCGCACCCGAACACCATGGGAGTGTTCCAGGGCTCAGCTCTCTGGCCGCTACTGTTCTCCGTGTTCGCAAACGACCTTTCACTGCACGCCGCCGACGCCAAGGTGCTGCAGTAAGCTGACAACACCCAGGTGCTGGTCTCTGGCAAAAAGAGCGAACTCCCAGCGCTCATCTCCAGCATGGAAAACTCGCTGGCATCTTTGGCCCAATGGTTCTGCGCGAACGCCCTCAAGGTTAACGCGAACAAAACACAACGCATTGTTTTCGGAAACCGCCAAATTTTGCGCAACCTTCCATACTTTGAAGTCACCTTTCGTGACACAAACCTCGTCCCTTGTAACGAGGTGAAAAATCTGGGAAAATTTTCGACAAAAACCTGACATGGGACAGCCACGTGGGGACCGTCAGCAGCCGCTGCACTGGAACACTTCTGGGTCTGTCACACGTTCGTCACGTGGTGCCCCAGGGTGTCATCACCTCACTTGTAACAGCCCTGGTTCTCTCGCAGGTCCGTTACTGCATATCAGTTTATGGTAACGGCTCAACAAAGAACATAGCTAAAATACAGAAAGTCTTGAACTTCGCTGCCAAAGTTATCTTTGGTAGGACAAAATTTGATCATGTTACGGACCTGCGAGAGAGACTGGGCTGGCTGGAAGCCCAGCAGCTTGCGGACTTTTCAACACTCTGCCTGACCCACAAGGACTGTTCTCCGACTCCCTAGCAGCCGTCCTCCGTTTGAACTCGGACGTACGGCAACGTACAACCAGGCAGGACGGTCTGCTCCACGTACCTCGGTCCAGAACCGAGGCCGGGAGACGGCGCTTCTGCTCGAGAGCGCCGGCGCTGCACAACCAGCTGTCATCCGATCTGGTTACTCTCAGTGGGCAGCGATTTCAACGAACATTGAACGGCAGATGTGTTGCCTGAGTGTGTGTGTTCGTGCGTGTGTACGCAGATGTGTATGTTTGTGTAGTCTACGCTAGCTTTCATTTTTAATTCTGGAACCCTGCACATTACTCGGAGCCTGAAAAGCCACTGCTGCTGTGGAGTGTTCTTTAAACGAAATACAAATACAAATACAAATACAAATATATATATATATATATATATATATATATATATATATATATATATATATATATATATATATATATATTATATATATTCCATGGGAAGTTATTCGACTTAACACGCGCCCTGGAGGGCCTCTGATATTTACACGCCCTGGAGGGGTGGGGGGATGATTTCGCCCCCCCCCCATGATCTCGAAAACCACGCAACGTAGCCGACAAGCGAGAAACGGTGTTAGATAGCTCGAGACAAGCTCTTTCGAAAGTATTTCGTTAATTTTTTTTAGGTCAATATTGAGGTCACCAGAGGTCATCAAGGGTCAGATTTTCAAGTTTTCAAGACTTTGGTTCGAACACTCCAAATATCTCGGGAACTATGATAGTTAGCAGCAAACAGAAAAAAGCATCGAAAGTCATTGAAAAATGCACTCGACGTAGGTGTTCTCAGATTTGAGCTCAGGTCAATAGTTTAGGCTCCAGAGGTCATCGAATGTCAAAAAGGTGATTTTGTTTTCAAACTGTTTTCCCCAAATAACCTTTTACCCTAATAAAGATAAAGCAATAATGTTTACGCATCGCGTGTTTCTTGTCAAGGCGCTTCGAATCATATTCATGGTGATCGGGTTAAGGCAACTGAGAAATTTGACCTCAGGTCAAGGTCAAGTGGTGACCAAGTTGGTCATGTTGCATATGGGCGACGTGTCTCGACGAGACAAACATATTGGTACCGTTTTGTCTTCTCTATCTTCATTATGTCGATAGTTATTGATAAAACCGTATTGGCGGTCACCAAAATTGACCTGACCTTAGGTCACCGATATTAGAAATCCGAAACATACAAATTGTTGGTATCTATGACCTTTATGAAGTACTGCAAGGATTGAACCGATCAGCGTGAAATTGTGGCTGTGGTACTACTGCAAACGTTTTGGAGTTGAGGTCATCACGTGACCTGGTCTGGGTGACCTGACCTGAGATGAACTGAAGCCAAGAATCTTACATAATGCGGGAAGTTGATTTCTAAAACAGGTATACAAAAAACGGCAGCGCTGCGCGTAGCCGTTTTTTGCGCTATCCTCGAAAAACCGGAGGGGTGGGCGATTTCGCCCCCTCCAGGGCGTCGTGTTAAACCATATTTCAGCATAAACCGTTTTTTCAACGGCATAAAACCCGCACAAGCCTCACAAACACTGGCGGTGATCCCCATAAACACCCTCTCAGCTCCCAACCCCACAAACTGCAATTTGTCAACTGAACAGCGGACACTTTAATCGAAACACCAATCGGGTTATTAGCTCGAACACAGCACCCAATCCCTTACCTGCGTCAGCAGCATGGCGGCCAGCGCCATGCAGAGCCCCAGTGACGTCATGTCGGCTCGGTCAGACTGGTTGTTGTCTGCTCCGAGATCGGGGCTGGACTGGCGTGCCGGCGGCGGCCCGCGGTGAGCTCGGCTCTGTCTGCGGTGACCGGCCAGTCCTGAGCCGATTCCAGCGAACACACTCGGAGGTCGGGGACCGGCGGCGCCGAACCCGGTCGGTCGGGTCCCTCAGCCGGGGTCAAATGTATGCAGCACTCCAGGTTAAGCGGCCCGGTTCCGACACGGAAATGCGGTTTCTATGGATTGTGATGTGAGCTGGCCAGTGACTCCGCGTCGTGTCAGTGCACTCCTACATATTTGGACACTACTGAGAGTGATTTACAGACCTCCAAGTGCATTTACTTGTATTATTTACCCTGACAACTGAGACTGTG
>JAXIVJ010002379.1:2500-55000 GCA_036785665.1 Chirona hameri
CTAGCGATCTAGCGATCTAGCGATCTAGCGATCTAGCGATCTAGCGATCTAGCGATCTAGCGATCTAGCGATCTAGCGATCTAGCGATCTAGCGATCTAGCGATCTAGCGATCTAGCGATCTAGCGATCTAGCGATCTAGCGATCTAGCGATCTAGCGATCTAGCGATCTAGCGATCTAGCGATCTAGCGATCTAGCGATCTAGCGATCTAGCGATCTAGCGATCTAGCGATCTAGCGATCTAGCGATCTAGCGATCTAGCGATCTAGCGATCTAGCGATCTAGCGATCTAGCGATCTAGCGATCTAGCGATCTAGCGATCTAGCGATCTAGCGATCTAGCGATCTAGCGATCTAGCGATCTAGCGATCTAGCGATCTAGCGATCTAGCGATCTAGCGATCTAGCGATCTAGCGATCTAGCGATCTAGCGATCTAGCGATCTAGCGATCTAGCGATCTAGCGATCTAGCGATCTAGCGATCTAGCGATCTAGCGATCTAGCGATCTAGCGATCTAGCGATCTAGCGATCTAGCGATCTAGCGATCTAGCGATCTAGCGATCTAGCGATCTAGCGATCTAGCGATCTAGCGATCTAGCGATCTAGCGATCTAGCGATCTAGCGATCTAGCGATCTAGCGATCTAGCGATCTAGCGATCTAGCGATCTAGCGATCTAGCGATCTAGCGATCTAGCGATCTAGCGATCTAGCGATCTAGCGATCTAGCGATCTAGCGATCTAGCGATCTAGCGATCTAGCGATCTAGCGATCTAGCGATCTAGCGATCTAGCGATCTAGCGATCTAGCGATCTAGCGATCTAGCGATCTAGCGATCTAGCGATCTAGCGATCTAGCGATCTAGCGATCTAGCGATCTAGCGATCTAGCGATCTAGCGATCTAGCGATCTAGCGATCTAGCGATCTAGCGATCTAGCGATCTAGCGATCTAGCGATCTAGCGATCTAGCGATCTAGCGATCTAGCGATCTAGCGATCTAGCGATCTAGCGATCTAGCGATCTAGCGATCTAGCGATCTAGCGATCTAGCGATCTAGCGATCTAGCGATCTAGCGATCTAGCGATCTAGCGATCTAGCGATCTAGCGATCTAGCGATCTAGCGATCTAGCGATCTAGCGATCTAGCGATCTAGCGATCTAGCGATCTAGCGATCTAGCGATCTAGCGATCTAGCGATCTAGCGATCTAGCGATCTAGCGATCTAGCGATCTAGCGATCTAGCGATCTAGCGATCTAGCGATCTAGCGATCTAGCGATCTAGCGATCTAGCGATCTAGCGATCTAGCGATCTAGCGATCTAGCGATCTAGCGATCTAGCGATCTAGCGATCTAGCGATCTAGCGATCTAGCGATCTAGCGATCTAGCGATCTAGCGATCTAGCGATCTAGCGATCTAGCGATCTAGCGATCTAGCGATCTAGCGATCTAGCGATCTAGCGATCTAGCGATCTAGCGATCTAGCGATCTAGCGATCTAGCGATCTAGCGATCTAGCGATCTAGCGATCTAGCGATCTAGCGATCTAGCGATCTAGCGATCTAGCGATCTAGCGATCTAGCGATCTAGCGATCTAGCGATCTAGCGATCTAGCGATCTAGCGATCTAGCGATCTAGCGATCTAGCGATCTAGCGATCTAGCGATCTAGCGATCTAGCGATCTAGCGATCTAGCGATCTAGCGATCTAGCGATCTAGCGATCTAGCGATCTAGCGATCTAGCGATCTAGCGATCTAGCGATCTAGCGATCTAGCGATCTAGCGATCTAGCGATCTAGCGATCTAGCGATCTAGCGATCTAGCGATCTAGCGATCTAGCGATCTAGCGATCTAGCGATCTAGCGATCTAGCGATCTAGCGATCTAGCGATCTAGCGATCTAGCGATCTAGCGATCTAGCGATCTAGCGATCTAGCGATCTAGCGATCTAGCGATCTAGCGATCTAGCGATCTAGCGATCTAGCGATCTAGCGATCTAGCGATCTAGCGATCTAGCGATCTAGCGATCTAGCGATCTAGCGATCTAGCGATCTAGCGATCTAGCGATCTAGCGATCTAGCGATCTAGCGATCTAGCGATCTAGCGATCTAGCGATCTAGCGATCTAGCGATCTAGCGATCTAGCGATCTAGCGATCTAGCGATCTAGCGATCTAGCGATCTAGCGATCTAGCGATCTAGCGATCTAGCGATCTAGCGATCTAGCGATCTAGCGATCTAGCGATCTAGCGATCTAGCGATCTAGCGATCTAGCGATCTAGCGATCTAGCGATCTAGCGATCTAGCGATCTAGCGATCTAGCGATCTAGCGATCTAGCGATCTAGCGATCTAGCGATCTAGCGATCTAGCGATCTAGCGATCTAGCGATCTAGCGATCTAGCGATCTAGCGATCTAGCGATCTAGCGATCTAGCGATCTAGCGATCTAGCGATCTAGCGATCTAGCGATCTAGCGATCTAGCGATCTAGCGATCTAGCGATCTAGCGATCTAGCGATCTAGCGATCTAGCGATCTAGCGATCTAGCGATCTAGCGATCTAGCGATCTAGCGATCTAGCGATCTAGCGATCTAGCGATCTAGCGATCTAGCGATCTAGCGATCTAGCGATCTAGCGATCTAGCGATCTAGCGATCTAGCGATCTAGCGATCTAGCGATCTAGCGATCTAGCGATCTAGCGATCTAGCGATCTAGCGATCTAGCGATCTAGCGATCTAGCGATCTAGCGATCTAGCGATCTAGCGATCTAGCGATCTAGCGATCTAGCGATCTAGCGATCTAGCGATCTAGCGATCTAGCGATCTAGCGATCTAGCGATCTAGCGATCTAGCGATCTAGCGATCTAGCGATCTAGCGATCTAGCGATCTAGCGATCTAGCGATCTAGCGATCTAGCGATCTAGCGATCTAGCGATCTAGCGATCTAGCGATCTAGCGATCTAGCGATCTAGCGATCTAGCGATCTAGCGATCTAGCGATCTAGCGATCTAGCGATCTAGCGATCTAGCGATCTAGCGATCTAGCGATCTAGCGATCTAGCGATCTAGCGATCTAGCGATCTAGCGATCTAGCCATCTAGCCATCTAGCCATCTAGCCATCTAGCCATCTAGCCATCTAGCCATCTAGCCATCTAGCCATCTAGCCATCTAGCCATCTAGCCATCTAGCCATCTAGCCATCTAGCCATCTAGCCATCTAGCCATCTAGCCATCTAGCCATCTAGCCATCTAGCCATCTAGCCATCTAGCCATCTAGCCATCTAGCCATCTAGCCATCTAGCCATCTAGCCATCTAGCCATCTAGCCATCTAGCCATCTAGCCATCTAGCCATCTAGCCATCTAGCCATCTAGCCATCTAGCCATCTAGCCATCTAGCCATCTAGCCATCTAGCCATCTAGCCATCTAGCCATCTAGCCATCTAGCCATCTAGCCATCTAGCCATCTAGCCATCTAGCCATCTAGCCATCTAGCCATCTAGCCATCTAGCCATCTAGCCATCTAGCCATCTAGCCATCTAGCCATCTAGCCATCTAGCCATCTAGCCATCTAGCCATCTAGCCATCTAGCCATCTAGCCATCTAGCCATCTAGCCATCTAGCCATCTAGCCATCTAGCCATCTAGCCATCTAGCCATCTAGCCATCTAGCCATCTAGCCATCTAGCCATCTAGCCATCTAGCCATCTAGCCATCTAGCCATCTAGCCATCTAGCCATCTAGCCATCTAGCCATCTAGCCATCTAGCCATCTAGCCATCTAGCCATCTAGCCATCTAGCCATCTAGCCATCTAGCCATCTAGCCATCTAGCCATCTAGCCATCTAGCCATCTAGCCATCTAGCCATCTAGCCATCTAGCCATCTAGCCATCTAGCCATCTAGCCATCTAGCCATCTAGCCATCTAGCCATCTAGCCATCTAGCCATCTAGCCATCTAGCCATCTAGCCATCTAGCCATCTAGCCATCTAGCCATCTAGCCATCTAGCCATCTAGCCATCTAGCCATCTAGCCATCTAGCCATCTAGCCATCTAGCCATCTAGCCATCTAGCCATCTAGCCATCTAGCCATCTAGCCATCTAGCCATCTAGCCATCTAGCCATCTAGCCATCTAGCCATCTAGCCATCTAGCCATCTAGCCATCTAGCCATCTAGCGATCTAGCGATCTAGCGATCTAGCGATCTAGCGATCTAGCGATCTAGCGATCTAGCGATCTAGCGATCTAGCGATCTAGCGATCTAGCGATCTAGCGATCTAGCGATCTAGCGATCTAGCGATCTAGCGATCTAGCGATCTAGCGATCTAGCGATCTAGCGATCTAGCGATCTAGCGATCTAGCGATCTAGCGATCTAGCGATCTAGCGATCTAGCGATCTAGCGATCTAGCGATCTAGCGATCTAGCGATCTAGCGATCTAGCGATCTAGCGATCTAGCGATCTAGCGATCTAGCGATCTAGCGATCTAGCGATCTAGCGATCTAGCGATCTAGCGATCTAGCGATCTAGCGATCTAGCGATCTAGCGATCTAGCGATCTAGCGATCTAGCGATCTAGCGATCTAGCGATCTAGCGATCTAGCGATCTAGCGATCTAGCGATCTAGCGATCTAGCGATCTAGCGATCTAGCGATCTAGCGATCTAGCGATCTAGCGATCTAGCGATCTAGCGATCTAGCGATCTAGCGATCTAGCGATCTAGCGATCTAGCGATCTAGCGATCTAGCGATCTAGCGATCTAGCGATCTAGCGATCTAGCGATCTAGCGATCTAGCGATCTAGCGATCTAGCGATCTAGCGATCTAGCGATCTAGCGATCTAGCGATCTAGCGATCTAGCGATCTAGCGATCTAGCGATCTAGCGATCTAGCGATCTAGCGATCTAGCGATCTAGCGATCTAGCGATCTAGCGATCTAGCGATCTAGCGATCTAGCGATCTAGCGATCTAGCGATCTAGCGATCTAGCGATCTAGCGATCTAGCGATCTAGCGATCTAGCGATCTAGCGATCTAGCGATCTAGCGATCTAGCGATCTAGCGATCTAGCGATCTAGCGATCTAGCGATCTAGCGATCTAGCGATCTAGCGATCTAGCGATCTAGCGATCTAGCGATCTAGCGATCTAGCGATCTAGCTTTCTAGCGATCTAGCGATCTAGCGATCTAGCTAGCTATCTAGCTATCTAGCTATCTAGCTATCTAGCTATCTAGCTATCTAGCTGTCTAGCTGTCTAGCTGTCTAGCTGTCTAGCTGTTTAGCTGTCTAGCTGTCTAGCTGTCTAGCTGTCTAGCTGTCTAGCTGTCTAGCTGTCTAGCTGTCTAGCTGTCTAGCTGTCTAGCTGTCTAGCTGTCTAGCTGTCTAGCTGTCTAGCTGTCTAGCTGCATAGCTGTCTAGCTGTCTAGCTGTCTAGCTGTCTAGCTGTCTAGCTGTCTAGCTGTCTGTATGTCTGTCTGTCTGTCTGTCTGTCTGTCTGTCTGTCTGTCTGTCTGTCTATGTCTGTCTGTCTGTCTGTCTGTCTGTCTGTCTGTCTGTCTGTCTGTCTGTCTGTCTGTCTGTCTGTCTGTCTGTCTGTCTGCCTGCCTGCCTGTCTGCCTGTCTGCCTGTCTGCCTGTCTGCCTGTCTGCCTGTCTGCCTGTCTGTCTGTCTGTCTGTCTGTCTGTCTGTCTGTCTGTCTGTCTATCTATCTATCTATCTATATATCTATCTATCTATCTATCTATCTATCTATCTATCTATCTATCTATCTATCTATCTATCTATCTATCTATCTATCTATCTATCTATCTATCTATCTATCTATCTATCTATCTATCTATCTATCTATCTATCTATATATCTATCTATCTATCTATCTATCTATCTATCTATCTATCTATCTATCTATATATATATATATATATATATATATATATATATATATATATATATATATATATATATATATATATATATATATATATATATATATATATATATATATATATATATATATATATATATCACCCACTCCACATCATGTCTTTTCGCGGATCCCAGAAGAGTCCCTGAAGTCTGAACAGGTCAGAAGGGCGTTGAAATCGTCGGAGGGCCCCTAGACGATCTGAAGGGACCCTGAGCCTTTCACCAGTAAGAATGCAGTTGTCCAGGGAATCAAACTCAATTTTGTGCGCCGCTCCGCGGCTCAATTTAACTACAAATTCAATTATATGCGGGTTAGAAAAAAACGGTCCGTTTCTCGGCGCATTTATGTGTTATGTTGCTACTTCCCTATATAATTGGGGAAAATAGTTCACTTTAACACTTTTTTACCGCACTTTTAAACGCACATTAACATTTTTAGAGGTCCGCACCACACTATCTTCTAGGGCATAAGACTACTATCTAGGGCATAAGACTCAAAATTTTAAAAAAGCGCAATTTTTTAAGAGTTCCGGGTCTTGAACTTTAAAAAAAAATCCAAGCTGGTATAGCTGATTCAAAATTGGTGTCGCTGGTTCCAAAGTTGATATAGCAGTTTGCTAACTCCAGCTCCTAAAAGTTGGTATTCCCATGCCGGCCACGCGGCGGTGGCAGCTCTCGGTGACGCGGGGGCCGCGCACGCCGTCCCGCCGTCTCCGGCAGGGCCGGGGCAGGCGGCCGCGGCCTGGGGTGGTCCGTCCGGCGCCGCGCGGCGACCGACGGTGTCGGCTGGCGCGGGTGCGGCTCTCGGGGGTGTCAGGTCACGGAGGCCTGTCGGGCGTGAAGGGTCAGTCAGGCGGGCTGGTACCGGCGGGGAACCGCGCGACACCGCGGTGGCATGGAAGACATCATTCCGGCCGGCGCGGGCGGACAGGGCGGACCGAGACGGGGGGAGCACGGCCGCGGGAGTCAACAAGGGAAGGTCGTACGGGGAAACTTACAAACAGGCGGTTGTCCCGCGGCGCGTCGCTGCCGTGGCACGCACCGGCGAGTCCGTGGGCTGGCATCGGCGGCGGCCGGTGTGACGGTGCGCCCATGCAGGCTCCGGCGATGGTGAGCAGGGCCCGGTCCATGTCCGGCCGCCGAGCCCGGACGTAGCCATGGAAAGCGGCGCTGCGCCAACGGCCCAGCCGCTGGATGGTGACGTCATCGACACCGGCCTCGGCGGCTGCGGTGGCGAGGCCTATCCGCAGCGAGTGAGATGAAAACCCCCGACCCAGCACGGAGTGCAGCACACGGTTGAGGTGGCTGGGCGTGAGGGGCTGGCCGTCCTCGAGAAGGAAGAGGGGCTGATGAGCCGGGTAGAGTTGGTCTCGGGCGGCGCAGTACGGACCAAGACTCCTCACTGGGCAGAGGTCACCGCCGTTGGCCGGCGCCGACACCCAGGTTGGGGGGCCGTGTTGGTTAGTTTTTTGTAGGCGGAGCCGTGCGCGGCACTGCGTCGGGGAGACTTGCAGATCCAAGCGGCGGAGACCGCGGCCCGGCCCGGTGACGAGGTACTCGGTCGCCCGTAGGCCGCAGAAGAAAGCCAGCGTGACCGCGGCCCAGATGCAGCGCCGTTCCCAGACCCCGGGCACGGTAGCAATCAGCCCCGCTTTCAGCCGGACCATGATGTCGGCGGTGAGCGCATGCCGTAGGTGAGCTGCGGGGGGCTGCGGCCCGCGCGCCTGGTAGCCCTGCAGTGCGGTGTCGGCGAAAGGCGGCAGCCCGGGGGGCATGGGATAGCCGCGTTGCAGATGTAGACGCCGCACAGCAGCGATGTATTGCCGCGCCGTGGCCAGCGCGAGGCCACGACTGTGCATGTGCCCGACAAAGTATGCCAGCGTGGCGTCACTGGCAGGCGTCTCGGCGAGACCGAACTTGGTGCAGAACTGACGATAGCAGGCCTGACCGGCGCGGTAGGCCTTGTGGGACGCAGGCGCTAAGCTGTTCGACAGCAGCTGTCGGGTGGCACGCTCCAAGGCGGAGTGGCCGCGGCAGGGGTGCAGTCCTGGCCCCGGGAACCCGGCAAACGGCAGGTCCATGGCTCGACCTGTGTCAGGGTGGCACACGCGCGGGGCGACTGCCGGCCGCGGGCACGCCCTGGCGGGCGTGGCCGGGTCCCCCTGACGTCACCGGCGGTCCGGCGCCGCCCGGCCCGCGGCGCCGACGGCACACAAGCTCGGCAGCACCCAGCCAGTGGGCCAGCTGTGTTGTCGTCGCGGGGTGACCGACCCGGCGTACAACCATGTCACCCGAGCGCCGGATACTGGGGCCAGTGTCCGACAAGGGTGTCGGGCGGCGGGGCGGCGACCGGCCCGGCGTGTTGGCACCCCTTAACAACCGTGTTGACTTAGGTTCCTTGGAAGACGCCGCCGCTACAGATGGTGGCCGGGAGGCGACGGGGAAGACGCACACGGGCGGCCGGTCAGCGCCCCCGCCCAGCGCCGTCACGGGCGGCCCGGGCGGGCCCGGACAGGTACGAGCGGCCGCTGGCGGACCGCGTGCCGTGCGGCATGCGTGACTGCACCTGGTGGAGGGAGCGGCGGAACACGGGCGGCACGAAGTTCTGCGGTCGGTCGCGGACCATGCGCCGGTCGGGACTGCACTCGGGCAGGTAGCGGCGGGACACGGACGGGCGTCTCAAACGATCAGCGGATGAGGCGCGTGCCGTGCAGCGGGCGTGACTGCACCTGGGGCAGGTAACGGCGGGACACGGGCGTCTCAAACGGTCAGCGTATGAGTCGCGTGCCGTGCGGCGAGCGTGACTGCACTCGGGGCAGGTAACGGCGGGACACGGACGGCTCACACGTTCAGCGTATGAGTCGCGTGCCGTGCGGCGAGCGTGACTGCACTCGGGGCAGGTAACAGCGGGACACGGGCGACCCACACGAACAGCGTATGAGTCGCGTGCCGTGCGGCGAGCGTGACTGCACTCGGGGCAGGTAACGGCGGGACACGGGCGGCTCACACGTTCAGCGTATGAGTCGCGTGCCGTGCGGCGAGCGTGACTGCACTCGGGGCAGGTAACAGCGGGGCACGGGCGACCCACACGATCAGCGTATGAGTCGCGTTCCGTGCGGCGAGCGTGACTGCACTCGGGGCAGGTAACGGCGGGACACGGGCGGCTCACACGTTCAGCGTATGAGTCGCGTGCCGTGCGGCGAGCGTGACTGCACTCGGGGCAGGTAACGGCGGGCCACGGGCAACTCACACGATCAGCGCATGAGTCGCGTGCCGTGCGGCGAGCGTGACTGCACTCGGGGCAGGTAACAGCGGGACACGGGCGGCTCACACGTTCAGCGTAGGAGTCGCGTGCCGTGCGGCGAGCGTGACTGCACTCGGGGCAGGTAACTGCGGGACACGGGTGTCTCAACGACTAGCGTATGAATCGCGTGCCGAACTGCGGGCGTGACTGCACTCGGGGCAGGTAACGGCGGGACACGGGCAACTCACACGATCAGCGCATGAGTCGTGTGCCGTGCGGCGAGCGTGACTGCACCTGGGGCAGGTAACAGCGGGACACGGGCGCGTCACACGATCAGCGCATGAGTCGCGTGCCGTGCGGCGAGCGTGACTGCACTTGGGGCAGGTAACAGCGGGACACGGGCGACCCACACGATCAGCGGATGAGGCGCGTGCCGGGCGCGGGCCGTGCGGCGGGCGTGTATACACCTGGAGGAGCAGTAGGTGTAGTCGGCGGCGTGACTACTGCCACGCCGCGCTACAGCGCACAGGGGGAGGACACTCACCGGTGATGGCGTACGCAAATTCCTCCATGCTCCGGGATGGCGACACTGCGTGGGGATCAGAGCGTGTGCGTGCGTCTCCTGGAGCACTCACACGCAGACTGGTGCGCCGCGCCGGCGGTCTGTGTACCGCCGGTCGCTCCCCTCGCGGCGGAGCGCTGATAGCCCTTCCGCTCTGCTTGTGTCAACGAACACTTATACTCTGGAAACACCACGTCGCGGGGACATATTCTCGTCTGTGATGGATGTGTGTTATAACGGGAGGCGAGGGAGGGCTATAGTTCCATTTACGGTGTCCTAGGCGCAGTTCCAGCCCACTCGGCTGTGATAAATGTGACTTGGCTGACTACAAACTAATGCCAGGAAGAGCTCGGAGCGTTATTACCAGAAAAGACACATTGGCCGGCGCGGCTGACCTTTGTAAAATTGTATACAGCAGGGTGATTCATCAGCCGGATAAGACGCGTGAGGAAATTGGCAGCAGACGGGGAATGGTTAAGGAGTGGAATTTGTGTTCTGATGAGATGTGAATAACTCATGAGCGTACGTTTGTAATGGCCCGACATGTATGTAGCTACACGACTTACAAGGAGTACCTTTGGTAGTAATACGCAATAACGACTGCCTCTCGATATGTATTGCATGCGAACGAAAATGTTAGCAGTAACAATACCCTTCTGGAGGTATGCGAAGTAAGTGGCCAGTTCGGCTCAGAATGCACTGCGTCTTTCTGCGTCTGCGTTGGCAAAACACCGCGCCGCCCCCTCTGCAGTGGCAATGTGACGTGGCTGTGCTCCGTCTCTCATTGGCAGCTCGGCGGCACTTCTGCACCTGTGTGTTGCCTTCCGCTGCCGTCAGATGGCTCTGCCAGCGCATCCCCAGCTCTCTCCCGTCCCACGTCCCCTCAACTCTCCCAGTGGCGGCGGAACGTATTTTGGATGGGGAGGGAGGGGGCAAACCGTCACCGGATCCAGTCATTGCAATTCCCAACCCAATGTTTGCAACAGTTGCAAGTTTGATATTTTATTGAATTTTGGGTATTATTATATAGCGACAGCTTACTAAGAGGTTATTTATTGACTCTCTTCGTCCTCAAATGTTTCAAAAGTACGTCTGCTGAAATACGAAATTCGGGGTTATGTTCTGACACAATTGTAGCAGAGGATTTGCTTAATCGAACCATTCCTCTCACTTTCCTAACTCGTTCTAGAGGTTCTGAATTCTGATATTTGGCAAACCCAAGCTGCGTAAGGCAGACCCGAATTTATCGGTAGACCTCAGACCACTTATCACCACTAGGATATGTGTACAACTGTTAACGTAGCATTAGCACCTGCAAAGTCTTTCGAAATAACACCGAAAATAGTTAACCCGCCATTGACTGGGGGAGGGAATAACGTCACCTGATGAACTTTCGTAATAGCTCAAAAACCAATAGCGCTATATGACCGTGAAACTTTGGGAACCTTCTCCTACATCAAATGTACGTCTTCTTTGCAAAAATGAAGCAATTTCGTCGAAATTTGTCAAGATGTATAGCGAGTTTGGTGACGTCACTACACACGAATTTGACGAAAAAATAAACTAAACTTTAATAGATCGTACAAAGTCTATATTTTCAGCAAAATGCAATAAAAGACGTCAAAAATAGCAAATGGCAAGGGCTACTAAATTGCAATCTCGGATTTGTGAAAATCTTGGGTTTAGATCCAGAAAAAAATCGTAAAGCAATTTTTACCGGAAAATGACCACAAAATCACAATTTTCAAAGATTAAACAAAAACGGAATATATATTAGAGAACCGCATAGGGCAATTCCGAAACAAACTTTCCAAACAATATAATAATTTTTGACTGACTTTTAGCTGCTATTTTCTAAAGTATGAGTAGCTCATGACGTTTTTTGTTTTAATGACCAACTACGAAGAAATAAACGTCACCACTGCATCTCTGAGACAAAGCTGCTCCAGAAACATGCCTTTTTATATTTAAATTGTATTTATATTTATATTGATTCGAGTTTTGACCTAATGTGACCTGACCTTGACCTGACCTTGACCTGACCTTGACCTGACCTTGACATTAACTTACTTAAATGAGGACATGTGGTAAAATGACATCACTATCGAGTTCTACGTGTAAAATAATCCATAAAACATGTGTCGCATGACTTTCGTAGATCTTTTGCACATTGTGACCTTTTGTGACCTGACCTTGACCTTGACCTTTGCCAACAATCTTACTTTAGCTAATGCGGGATGTGTATTATACTTTTGAAAGCACTGGGTGATAATGGTCGCAATCAAAGGCTTTGTATAGAAAGTATGACCCATACACTCAAATACCTCCCTCGCCCCTCGCCCCTCGCCCCTCGCCCCTCGCCCCTCGCCCCTCGCCCCTCGCCCCTCGCCCCTCGCCCCTCGCCCCTCGCCCCTCGCCCCTCGCCCTTCGCCCCTCGCCCCTCGCCCCTCGCCCCTCGTCCCTCGCCCCTCGCCCCTCGCTCCTCGCCCCTCGCCCCTCGCCCCTCGCCCCTCGCCCCTCGCCCCTCGCCCCTCGCCCCTCGCCCCTCGCCCCTCGCCCCTCGCCCCTCGCCCCTCGCCCCTCGCCCCTCGCCCCTCGTCCCTCGCCCCTCGCCCCTCGCCCCTCGCCCCTCGCCCCTCGCCCCTCGCCCCTCTCCCCTCTCCCCTCTCCCCTCTCCCCTCTCCTCTCTCCTCTCTCCTCTCTCCCCTCTCCCCACTCCTCCCCGACCTCCACCCACCCACGCCAGAGGCACGCGGCCAACGAGACGTGACCGTCGGAGTGGCAGCCCCGCCTACCCCACTCAACCTCACCCCACCCTACCCCCACCCCACCTACCTCACCCCGCCTCGCGGCACCGGCTGACGGTCACCGATGCTATGTGTCTCAGTCGCCTCCAACCGAGTTGATTTGGTGTCAAGGAGATGAACCTGTTGAGGTGCGGCTGTTGGAGAGGAGATGAACCTGTTGACAGGGCCTATTTTATCATGTTAACTGGGGGCAAATGTCCCCCCCCCCCAGTCAAGAAATGTTTCCCACCCTGATTTCAGTATTTCCATGTCATTTTTCGCTTGATAGGTATTCAATTAAAGGAAATAGTTCACCTTCAAAATTAGTTTTAAACTGAGATAGCAGTTTTGTAGCCCGTGTTGGGAAACCCCTATCTGCAAGTTTTCTTGACTGGAAAGACTCTCCAGCCGAATATATTTGTTTTTTTGGCGAAGGAATGCGGTGCTGGCGAAAGAATGTTGTACTGGTTCTAGCCCGGGCAGAGGCTATACCATCAGCCAATCAGCTTGCAGCTGGTGCTAGCAAACGAATCGCCGGCCGCCGATTGGCACATCTCCAATGCGAGTCTATCTTTACGCGACTACTTTCGAATCTGATTGGCTGAACCATTTTTTACATTCGCGTGACGTCAGGACTCTGACTCAGAGAGTATGTATATAGTTTTGTTAAACAATACAAATGTACGGCCTCCTGTCCTGAATCGGCGCGATATAAGGCCATTTTTGACAATATAAAAAGAAATTGTATTAAAAAATATAATCAAATCTTGTTGAGTAAAAATTTTCCAAGGTGAACTATTTCCTGTAACATAAAATATGCTTACCTGGTGATAAATGTATACAAATCCAATGCAAATGTCATGATATTCCTAAGTTGTAGTATTTCCCAGCCAAAATAAGTATCTTTAAATTATTTCCGGAATATCTTGAATTGCAATATCCTTTGAACAAATGCTCATTGGCGGCAGAGTGGGGGAGATCGGGGGTTGTTGGGTCAGGAACGTCGCCACACAATTTGGAGTGGGTGGGGGCAACTGCTGAGCCGATTATGTTCAAATTTGGTGTGTGGTTAGGGATCTCTCAGCCGCCACTTTCCCACAAGTCAGGGGTGGTGTGTTCTGCACGTGCGCACGTGTGCACCACGTATTTGTATCTCAGAAACTACTTCCCTGATCGAGTTGAAATTCACCATACATTTCCTTTGCGTTCGCTCGTTCATCGCCAACTACGGCGCCTTACTGGTTCGGTAAAAAGTTATGGAAGAAAAATAACGAATGACCTCAGGGTGAATAGATTTTACCTCGTGGAGGTCACAGGATAAAAATACCACATGGATCTTTGCATTGGCGGATCCAGAACGGGTGGTTGGGGGGGGGGGAATTCCAAAAAGTCTCACACAATTCTGAAAACGCATTGGATTTGGCTTGCTTATGCATTGATAGCTGATTTAACCCGCGCCGTGCCGGGGGTGGACGCCCCCCTCAGGTTTGTCGAGGATAGCGGAAAAACGGCGTCGCGCAGCGCCGTCGTTTTTGGCATAGCTGTTCGGGCATCGATTGTCCACATTATGTTTTTAAAAATACCTCGGGTCATCTCAGGTCAGGCCACCAGACCAGGTCACGTGACCCCAGCTCCAAAAAAGGTTGTGGTCGCACCGCAGCCACAGTTTGTGGCCGATCGAGATCGTACTTACAGGATTTCATAAGGTCCTAGGTACCTAGAATTCGTATATCTCGGATTTTGTTTGTATATCGGTGACCTTAGGTCGGGTCAATTTTGTGACATTATAAGTCAATGGGGAAATATTCAAATGCTTCCTATTCTGAGGATACGCACGATATCAGCCCAATTCCTTCTGGATCATGTTATCATAGGACATTCTTGAAGACCCAGGTGCAATTTTCGTTCAGTGACCCCTGCAGTGTCAGCCGAGGTCATTCGAGGTCAACAACACTTTTTGTCAATTACTCTCGATAAAACAAAGATAGAGAAGTGAAACTGCCACCAATATGTTTATCTCGTCGAGGCACGTCTCCCAATGTGCAACATGACCTAATTGAGTGACCACTTGACATCCTTGACCTGAGGTCAAATTTCTAAGTTGACCTAACCTGGTCATCATGAATATGATTCGAAGCGCCTTGACGAGACAAACACGATGACGTTAAAATTATTGCCTTATCATTTTTGCAGGTAAAAAGTTCTTTGTGAAAACTCTTTTGCTATTTTGTTTTACATTTGATGAGCTCTGGAGCCTAAAATATTGACCTGAGCTCAAATCTGAGGACACTGTGGCGATTTAATTTTTCAAGAACTTCCCATTGCTTTTTTTTGTTCCTAGCTAGCCATAGTTCCTGTGATATCTGGAGGTTTCTGGAGCGAAGTCCTAAAACTGGAAAATGTGACCTTTGATGACCTCTGGTGACCTCAATATTGACCTGATAAACAAAATATCCGAAATAGATTCAAAATGCTTTTTGACAAGCTTTCGAACGATGTTTTCGGGTTTGGTCTACGTTTCATAGGAGCATGGTTCAAGGGGGTGGAGGCGTCGAAACGCCCCCCCCCCCCCCCCCCCGGCACGGTGAAGGTGGCGCCGAGCACCGGCACGGTGCGGGTTAAAGCTAACTTTCCTTAGTAAAAGTTGCTTATATTTTCTTCTATATCAGGAAATGTGTCAATCTTGCGCCGATTTCAGGCGGTTTGGGGGGGGGGCAATTGCCCATTTTGCCCAACCGTAGATCCGCCACTGGATCTTTGTATTTTGCCAAAATGCGCGACTCTGGTGAAAATTTGGCAAATTTAGCCATTTCCTGTGGATTTATATTCCTTTTCATGTTTCCCCAATGACTTATAATTGGGAGGTCACAAAATGGACTTCACCTTAGGTCACCGATATAAAAATAATTCGAAATAGCAGTAGGTGCAGTAATCCGCAGTAGTAATTATGACCTGTAATAACTGTATAATAACTGTAAGTGATTATGACCTGATTAAATCCTGTGAGTATCTAACTGATCGGTCAAACAATATGGCTGCGGCACGACCTTACATTTTTTGGAGGTGGAATCACTAGACTTGACTTAGTGACGTGACCTGAAGAGACCCGAGGTAAACAAATTAAGAGAATTTGGGCAATTGATAGGCAAACAGTTGTACCAAAAATGTCGGCGTGAAATGGCGTCGTTTTCCTCTATTTCCAACATACACACAAAAACCTAAGGGGGTGGCATCCGCCCCCACTGGCGGATTCCTGGGGCGGACATCAAGGGAAAATGCCCCCCCCCCCTCCACACAGGAATATGAGGGGGACATGCAGTGCAAGTATGCCCTCCCCTCCCCCCTGCGCGTTCCCTGCACTGAACGTGAAAAACAATGATCTTAGGAGAAAACTTCATGAAAACGGATGTTTTTTTCTTCTCTCAAGTGATTGAATTTAAAGTTGTGATGTATTCCTTGCTTTCAGTGATAGACAAAACAGCGCACTTGATGCAATTCAAGCAGCCCCGGTGACACGCGCCCCGCTGCGGAGGGGGGGGGGGCAGAATCTGCTCCCTGCCGGATTTTCTCAATAACTTTAAAACTGTGATAGATATCAACGTGAAACTTTCAGTACTTTATACTGCATCAATTCTACCTTTCTCAACAAATTTCAATTAAATTCATGTAGTATTTTGGGAGATAATAGCGTTTTAATGCCGTCATGTCATGCCATTTTTGGTTGAAAAACAATAAATGTTTGAAAAATCGTAAAAATAGAGTTTCAAGTGGCTATCTCGGATTTGTTATTTTCTGGGTTTTTGTTCCCACATTTTTTATTCTTGGGAAAAATGTCCACAAATAAATTTGTGTGAATTCGAAAAGTAAATTTAATCTTAAGCTCGAATACCAAAATAAGGTGACCGGCCCAAATCCGCGGAGGGAAAAAATGGGGGTACCTTTTTTCCACAAAAAGATACCCCAAAAAAATGGGGGTACCTTGTTGCCCCCCCCCCCCCCCCCCCCCCCCCCCCCCCCCCCTCAGTGGTTTTCAATTAAAATAGGCCCTGCCTGGTGAGGTGCGGCTGTTGGAGAGGAGATGAACCTGTTGAGGCGCGGTTGTTGGAGAGGAGATGAACCTGTTGAGGTGCGGCCGTTGGAGAGGAGGTCTTCTGCCCTCTCACTGTGGACGTTTGTTAGAAGTTTTTTGTTCGGGGGGAGGAAGTGGTTTGGGGCAGGTAAGTATACGCGGTGGACCTTCCGTGGGATGAAGGAACGTCATGAAAAATGGGAAGCCAGTGGAACGTTCTCGTTTCTCGTTTCGAAGAACCCCTTATACAGATTTTGTAACGGATTTGAGCTCTTCTCGTCCTGGTGTGCCTGATCTCCTTTTGTTAGCATAATGAACAATAGAGAGAGAAAACGATGTGACAAAAGTGGGATGTCATGGCCCGCTGCCCCCTCTCGCTCTCTCATCTTGTTCCTACGATTGTAAAAGTTCTGGATGACTCTGATTTCCCTCTACGGTACGTTTCCATTCAATATGTCCAGATTGTCATGGGGCCCATGTAAAAACCATACATGTCTGACCTTCGCCTTCCGTTCCGCTCGGGACCTCCCTTCGCCCGAGCTACTAGACTGAGCAGTACTGAGCAGTTACCTCGGGGCGCCCCTGCGGGAGTGGCGCCATCTGCACTGTCTGGCACCGGTCACGTGACGTCTGTACCGGCTGGCTCGTCTGGTCACATGACCAGTCAGCTCCTGCGATCGGCATTCGGCAGCAGTGGCAGATCTACGTTAGACTAAAACAGGCAATTGCCCCCCCCCCCCCCCCCAACTAAAAATCGGTAGGCAACGTATGTTTTGCCTCCACCCCCCCCCCCCCCCCCAACAACAACAACAACAAACAAACAAAAAAACTTCCGGGAGGTTGTGATTTTTGTTCCGGGAAGTCGTGATTTCCCCCTCCCCGCTCAACAACTGTTTGCGCTGACCCAACGCCACCCCTCCCCGAAATTACCCCCCCCCCCCCCCCCCCCCCCCCCCCCCTCCCCCTCCCCCCAACTCGAAACTTAGATCCGCCACTGTTCGGTAGGGTCCACACGTGGCAGCTGGGAAGGGAGGGTGCTGGGAGGCGAGTCGCCCCGCCTCCCCAGCTGTGGGGAGCTCCGTGGAGCTGGACCCAGCTCCCGTTAGGCCGGTACAGGTCAGTGGCAGCTCTCAGTGGGGACCGTGCGGTACAGGTCGGTGGCAGCTCTCTCAGTGAGGTCGGTACAGGTCGGTGGCAGCTCTCTCAGTGGGCACCGTGCGGTGGCAGCTCTCTCAGTGGGGCCGGTTCAGGTCGGTGGCGGCTCTCTCAGTGGGGCCGGTACAGGTCGGTGGCAGCTCTCTCAGTGAGGCCGGTACAGGTCGGTGGCAGCTCTCTCAGTGGGGACCGTGCGGTACAGGTCGGTGGCAGCTCTCTCAGTGAGCACCGTGCGGTACAGGTCGGTGGCAGCTCTCTCAGTGGGGACCGTGCGGTACAGGTCGGTGGCAGCTCTCTCAGTGAGGCCGGTACAGGTCGGTGGCAGCTCTCTCAGTGGGGCCGGTACAGGTCGGTGGCAGCTCTCTCAGTGGGGACCGTGCGGTACAGGTCGGTGGCAGCTCTCTCAGTGGGGACCGTGCGGTACAGGTCGGTGGCAGCTCTCTCAGTGGGGACCGTGCAGTACAGGTCGGTGGCAGCTCTCTCAGTGAGGCCGGTACAGGTCGGTGGCAGCTCTCTCAGTGGGGCCGGTACAGGTCGGTGGCAGCTCTCTCAGTGGGGACCGTGCGGTACAGGTCGGTGGCAGCTCTCTCAGTGGGGCCGGTACAGGTCGGTGGCAGCTCTCTCAGTGGGCACCGTGCGGTGGCGGGGCAGTGTGAAGGCTGAGCTGTGCGCAGCCGGTAGTGTTGGAGTGTGGTGTCGGTGAGAGTGTTGAGTGCGCCTAGCCCCTAGCGATCGCTGGATGCATTTTCAGCAGGTGAGAGTGAGCCCGTCGCTGAACCGTGGAACGAAGGGTGGAAAGGTTCCGTCTCCGCCCACTTCCCTTCCCCGTCCACATCCCATCTCTCCCCGTCTATCCCCTCACACCGCCACCTCCTCTTCCCATCTCCCTTCTTCTCACCCTGCTCTCTTCCTCCCTCCCTCCCTCCCTCCCTCCTTCCCTCCCTCCCTCCCTCCCTCCCTCCCTCCCTTCTCTCCATAGCCGTAGGAACAAGGGGGGGGGGGGGATACGGGGGGCTAGGGCCACCTCACTTCGACAATTTGTTTTGCTAAAATATGTTATTTTGCTTGGTGAGAAAACAAAGATATTGATGGTAAAAGGTTCGCCAGGACGAGAAGAGCCCAAATCTGTAAAGAAATATTCCATAGGGTGGTTGAGTTTCTCTCAAGAGAAGATCAAAGTGTCACTGCCCCTTCCACACACACTGTTCACGACGTTCCTACATCCCCGCTTCTCTCCCTCCCCGCGCGCTCCGGCCCGATCGGCCCGTCCCCGGCTGTCACTGGCGTGCGGTATGTGAACGCCGCTCGTAATAGGCACGACCCGCGCCGGCCCGCGCCGGCCCGGGGCGGCCCGGGGCGGCACGTCTGACCTCGACGACGCTCGACATGCCTCGCTGCAGGCCCGTCGTCGGCCCCGTGTCACAAGGGCGGCTCGTTATGGCGACGTCGGTGACATTATTGGGTGCGAGAGTGTCGCGCTTGAAGGTTTATAGCCGGCCGCCGTCGCCGTCGAGGCGGTGCCGAGGGCTGAATGCAGCACCGGCCATGTGTTGGATGGACGTCCAGGAACCCAGAGTGCTTTCACATTGGACCGGCCAGTTTGAGACCATCTTCACGCGAGCGACACCAACCTGCTCTGATGCATATGATTAAAAATACACAAATGGCTCTCTAACTCCAGACAGAATTAAGTATGTAAATTAAAATAGAATGTAAATTGATGTTCATTATAGACACTACTCGCAGACTGGTTATTGATTCAACTTTTTTGGAACGATTCAATCATTATTCATTTTGGAATCTGGAATGATTCAATCACCGTTTGATTCACGGATACAATTTTGAGAATTGATTCCTTCCGATTCAAAGAATCAAAACAAATTGTGTTTGTATCGCTTCACGTTTGATTCAACATTTATATATATGAGGTGAATTTATATAAAATTAATAAAAATGGAAACATGCTATATATGATAATTAAAAATTGTTACAGCAATAGTATGTCAGTATAAATGAATGTAGCCACTGGGACTGCATGTATTTGCACAATTTGCCAGTGTACTTGAATCGTGAAATATTTTGATTCAATCAGCCTTGATTTGATGCGGGTTTTGATTCAATCACGATTCATGAATCAAAAGATCTGGTGGTGAATCAATGTTTTGATTCAATGCATTTTGATTGAATGATTCCAATCGATTAAATCAGTGTCGAATCAATTACCAGTATGGACACTAGCTCATTTCCTCTTCCAATGATTAACACCTAAATTGATAGTGTATTGCATAGTTGGCAGGATGGGTGAACTAAGGTCTGTAAAGTCAAGTGGTGGGGTGAACAATTACATTTCATAATTACAAAACTGTCAACCTACACAAGACCAACCTTAAAGGGAATAGGTCACCTTGAAAGTTGTCTTGAAATTCAACCATACGGTGCATCTTGAGCTCAAAACTACGAATATGACTTTGGTTTGGACAACTGATGGATATATGTGGAGAAAGAAGTAATTTCTCTTTCTATTTCACGAGAAATCGTACGATAGCAGCTGGCGTTCTGGCTCCGCCCCGCAACGCCTGACGCCAAGTACAGTCTCTGACAAGGGGCCGCCGCGCCGCCCGGGCGGCTGAGCGGATATTAACGAGGCGTTGTGATCAGAGACTAAGTGCCAGAGAGTGTACCTGCCTCCGGCGGCGAGCGTTCGTGTCCCGATCGTGGCCCGGAACAGCGGACATGAAACCGGGCCCACTAGTCCTGTGTCGAAATTACTTAACGTAGGGAGGTAATTCTTTCACCACAACCCATTTTTAGATCTGCTCTACAAATCTGCTACCTCAGTCCAAAACCCCATGTTAAAGGTGAACTATTCCCTTTAAGCCCGGCATCTTATCACGGCCACAAGTATGGCCTGCATTACTTTGGGTACAGTTAGAGACGCCATTTGTCAGTCGACAGAAGTGCCTGTGCGCCGTGACGCTGCCACGACCTGCTGTCACTGCTCCTGAGATGGACAGGAGTGCACCCCTTGCCCCTGACGGTCCGCCGTGACGCTGCCACGACCTGCTGTCACTGCTCCTGAGATGGACAGGAGTGCACCCCTTGCCCCTGACGGTCCGCCGGGACGCTGCCAGGACCTGCTGTCACTGCTCCTGAGATGGACAGGAGTACACCCCCCCCCCCCCCCGGACAGGAGTGCCCCTGACGGTCCCGTCACCAAACCCTAAGATGATTAGCGGTGAATCCCCGGCCTTGCCGGACCCGCCACTAAACCCTGAGGTGAACAGCGGTGAATCCCCTGCCACCTCAGGTCGTGTCATTCTGCACCCGTTGACCGGCTGTGGAATGGATATATACTGTGTGTGTGTGTGTCGCCGGTGTTCGTTATTACGACGTGTTGTTTGCCAGCCGAGTTGTGTTGTTGTTTTCTTACTGCTGGCACAGAGGATCACACGACGTCGGGTACATTTATCTTCGTGTCTCGGCTGGCTCGGTGCGCGAGGTTGCTGGGGATGGCAGCATGTGGTTGACCCTCGTACCGCGCTGACTTAAACGACGCCAGTCTCCATTTCAAGCCACCATCGCCGCTTCAGTGACGGGTTTTATGTGCCCCGATGGAGTTTCCGACGCTGTCTGGGTAGATACGGCACAGTATTGTGGCCGAGAAGTTTTCGAGGACAGCTGATGGAGCTAAGGTAAAACTTCCGCGATAACCGAGTAATCCACACTGTGAATTCCGTTAGCGCTCCAGCAGCGCCAAGTTTAACTGGTTCCCGGGCTTCATACTCCCCAGGCACTCTCTCCGGAAGGACTCAGCAGATACGATTGGTGGATCGCATCGGGAACTCTTAATTCCCACCTCGATAACTTCCCTCCGGCTTTGCTCTCGCCAAGACGTGTCGACGATAATGACTTTAGTGGCCACTGGCCACCCAGGCCGATAAATCATAACTTGACGATCATCGTCCAGGAAGACATCCAGTCCCTGCAGACCCTGGTTCATCAAGGAAGCGGTACAAGAGCGGAGCTGCTTCTCGGTCTAGTCTGATAATCCCTAAGTGGTCTTGCGCTTGTCAGTTTAGAGCGGCAATAGCGAAACACCATCAAATCAGCCAGTGTCTATAGCTGAAAGCTGTCACAAGTCGTCCGTATTTTCAGTGTAGACGCCATGGCTAATCGTCAATAATATAATGGCATCAAAACTGGCTAGTGGTTGAGACGTTCCCGCACGCCTTCGTCTCTCGGCAGTATGACGTCCGCTGCTCAGGGGTGGTAAAAGGTGGTCCGCTGCTCAGGGGTGGTAAAAATACACTATATGGTTCTCCGACCAAATCCAAAGTTAGAAAATGGTTCTCTAGCAACACTAATGCAATATCGCTCGTTGAAGGAATATTTATATGTATACTCTGTGAAATATTGATCATACATGCAAAAATAAAGTTGCAGAAACTCTGATAAGCTACTCTGTAGCTGATGCAAGATTAAAAACATTGTCAAGTTCTTGATGTCCCTATAGAAGAAGAGAGTATAGACAGGTCCTAAGCAATATTTGTAATTTAATGTTAATATTTTTGTTAATTTATGACAGACAGAAAAGTGTACCAGTAATACCAAAGCTATGACGTCACCAAAAACGATACATAATCAAACTTGACCTAACATTTACAGCAATTAAGATCGCAGGGACCCACGTTTAGAACGCTCCGCTCGCATTCGCTCGCTGCACTGCAGAACCTACCAGGGGCTGTCGCCCCCCGGACCCCCCCCCCCCCAGACCATCTCGTAGACAGCATGGGTGGAGAGCTTTTCAGAGCAAGTTGGTGGGTCAAAATATCATTTTGGGTTGTTGCTGTGCATGGCTCAGGTGACAAATGAACAGTTTAACACTAGAAAACCTTCAAATCTGACCAAAGTTGGTGTGGCAGAACAGAAAAATGTGGATCAAAATCAAAGTTGGTGGGGCAGTCGCCCCACCAACTTTGGGATGTGGGGGGAATTACTGAACCAAAGGTCAAATACAAGCAGTTTATAATTTAATCAGACTTTTTACAGGTAGGGTAGGCAACATTAACACCAGACACATCATAATGCCATACTTTCCATGCTATTAGTGATGAAGTCGATACCGACACACTACATCACCAATAGCATGAAAAGTATGTTGTTGGGGCGTGTCCGGGGTTACAGTTGTTTACCCTGCTTTCTCCCTTCAAACTGACAAACCTTTGCCTGGGATGACTTTCAGACACCAACACACCACCAATAACATGAAATGACAGGGCAGTGTGGGGGGGGGGGGGAATTACTGAACCAAAGGTCAAATACAAGCAGTTTTAAAGTTAATCAGACCGTTTACAGGTTGTTGTAGGCGAGCTATGGCATATTTGAGCATGATGAATATAAGTATGTGAATAAGTAACCTTCTGCTCGTCTTAATTAAACTTGAAATCGGTATAAAAAAATATTACATTAATATATTTCGACTTGCGTCATCCTCAGAATGTTCATCTCAACACCAAACAAAACAAAAACAATTCCCTGGTGCAAATGCGTGCGTCAATGCGCGAAGATCCTCACTATACAGTTATATACACGACATCCAATAAACAATCCACACAACACGACACAGTTATACGGTGCCTACAGTGCATGGGTGTAAGCCTGATGCTCATATACACATTTATACACCGGCAGAAAATCGTCACTATACAGTTGTGTACATGATACATAATAAATAGTACACACGACACAGTAATCCGGTGGCTTACAGTGGAGGGGTGTAAGGAGGTGGGTGGAGGAGGGGCCACGACGATGTTTGTGTATTCAAGCAGGGCCGCTGATTTATCATTTCAATGGATTCTGCTATCTTTAGGCCTGCAACATCTTTACATACCAATAACATCACCAATAGCATGAAAAGTATGTTGTTAGGGCTGGTCCGGGGTTACAGTTGTTTACCCTGTTTGCTCCCTTCAAACTGACAACCTTTGCCTGGGATGACTTTCAGACACCAACACACCACCAATAACATGAACGTTTGATGTCTTGAGATGTCCCAAATTACAACACCAACAGTCAACACCACCAGTAACGTGCCAAGTCTGATGTGTTGACATGTTAAGTTTACCCTACTTGCTATGCGATTTACTTTATCCACTTTTTGAGCAACTATATTATTAATTATTTTAACTTAACCTTACCTTGAACTCGGAAGCAAGGGGTGCTTCACAGAATTGCTAAAACATTTTTAACATGTGTCGCTTTCCAAAGCGACGATCGCTCCAAATCGAGGTTTTAACATGCTGCCATCATGCCTCCATGGTCATTGGTCATCAATCTCAAATATACTCGGGGTTTCTAAATTTGTTCCAACATTTATACCAGTTTCTACTATGCAGCGAAGTTGGCTGATAAAACCAGCGGATCCGCTGGACGGACGGCGGAGAGTCTCCCGTTCAAAGTCAATGAGTGGTCTTCCGCGGTTCTCCCAAACCGCTGTCGACTGAAATAGTAGTTTGCAGACAACTTGGTATAGTTTGTATGGTCTATAAAAACAACTATATGTGTGGTCTAATATGCTGCCATTCAGGTGGTGCCAAAATGATATCACTGTTGCTATGTGGGACGCGTATTTTTGTTGGTAGACTGTGGAACAGCATTTTAATGTGTGAACCATAATTATGACCTGAAAATTCAGTAGAAATTGCCTTTGAATATCCCACTGTTCGATGTAAAAAGCACACGCATGCAAAAATGCAGCATGTGACTCCTCTGATGGATCATTTGTGATTAAAAATAAGCCAACCTGGCAAGAAAAATACAATTTTTGTATCCAACGTCGTCCAGCAGGACGGGGCATTTTACTACCCCTGCGGCGTTGCTTTGCCCGTTTCACCGCTGGCTCCGCTCGTTTCACCGCAGGCTCCGCTCGTTTCACCGCTGGCTGCGCTCGTTTCACCGCTGGCTCCGCTCGCCTCACCGCTGGCTTCGCTCGTTTCGCCGCTGGCTCCGCTCGCCTCACCGCTGGCTCCGCTCGCCTCACCGCTGGCTCCGCTCGCCTCACCGCTGGCTCCGCTCGTTTCACCGCTGGCTCCGCTCGTTTCACCGCTGCTCCGCTCGTTTCACCGCTGCTCCGCTCGTTTCACCGCTGGCTCCGCTCGCCTCACCGCTGGCTCCGCTCGTTTCACCGCTGGCTCCGCTCGTTTCACCGCTGCTCCGCTCGTTTCACCGCTGGCTCCGCTCGTTTCACCGCTGGCTCCGCTCGTTTCACCGCTGGCTCCGCTCGTTTCACCGCTGCTCCGCTCGTTTCACCGCTGCTCCGCTCGTTTCACCGCTGGCTGCGCTCGTTTCATTGCTGGCTCCGCTCGTTTCACCGCTGGCTGCGCTCGTTTCACCGCTGGCTCCGCTCGCCTCACCGCTGGCTCCGCTCGCCTCACTGCTGGCTCCGCTCCTCTCACTGCTGGCTCCGCTCGTCTCACCACTGGCTCCACCCGTCTTACCTTTGGCTCATCTCTTCTTACCTCTGGCTCCTCTCTTCTTACCTCTGGCTCCGCTCGTCTCACTGCTGGCTCCGCTCGTCTCACCACTGCTGGTATTGAGAGCAGACCCGTCTTGCTCGGACCCGTGACTGTGCCAGAGGCCGGCACAGCTGATTTCGGGAACAGGTGCCTTCTCCTCTGGTATTCCGCCGGGACATGACTGGGACAGAGTGGTGCGGAGGTCAGACGGGTCGTGAGCCACGAGGTCAGACGGGACGTGAGGCGTGGTATCTGTCTGAGAGGTGGCGTCAGCCTGCCACCGACAGGGGTCTGCTGTTTAGGACGGGCACACAGGCTGAGCATGAATTTTAAAGGTCGCAGGAATGGTTCTCGACCGACTTAATGCGATGCAACACTATAGTTGTGGAGTTTTGTTTTGGGAAGAAAAGATGTTATCTATGGAGGCTGTGTTTCAAAGGCAAAGCTGAAAGACAACCGGAATTCCCCAAAGTGTGTGCAGTTAGCAGCACTTAACAAAAGTAGCAAGAGCATGTGTTTCTATCCAGTGTCTATATATATCCTATCATGTTTCTACGCGTTGCTATGCTGATTATATGCTTGTTGTTAGGGTTGTATGATGCTGTGCAGAGTTCGTCACGGGCCGGGCTGGCCCTATGGGCCATGGGCCGGACCTGGGCCGGACCTCAACTTTAACACGCGCCCTGGAGGGGGGCGAAATCCGCCCACCCCTCCGGTTTTTCGAGGATAGCGCAAAAACGGCGGCGCGCAGCGCCGCCGTTTTTTGTATACCTGTTTATAAATGAACTTCCCGCATTATGTAAAATTATTGGCCTCAGGTCAACTCAGGTCAGGTCACCAGACCAGGTCACGTGATGACATCAACTCCAAAACGTTTGCAGTAGTACCACAGCCACAGTTTTACGCTGATTGGTTTCAATCTTGCAGGACTTCATAAGGTCATAAATACCAACAATTTGTTGATCTCGGATTTCTAATATCGGTGACCTAAGGTCAGGTCAATTTTGTGACCGCTAACACGGTTTTATCAATAACTATCGACATAATGAAGATAGAGAAGATAAAACGGTACCAATATGTTTCTCTCGTCGAGACACGTCTCCCAATATGCAACATGACCAACTTGGGTCACCACTTGACCTTGACCTGAGGTCAGATTTCTCAGTTGACCTAACCCGGCCACCATGAATATGATTCGAAGCGCCTTGACAAGACACACGCGATGGCGTAAACATTATTGCTTTATATTTATTAGGTAAAAAGTTATTTGGGGAAAACAGTTTTGAAAACAAAATCACCTTTTTGACATTCGATGACCTCTGGAGCCTAAACTATTGACCTGAGCTCAAATCTGAGGACACCTATGTCGATTGCATTTTTCAATGACTTTCGATTGCTTTTTTCCGTTTGCTGCTAACTATCATAGTTCCCGAGATATTTGGGGGTGTTCGAACCGAAGTCTTGAAAACTTGAAAATCTGACCCTTGATGACCTCTGGTGACCTCAATATTGACCTGAAGAAAAAAATTAACGAAATACTTTCGAAAGAGCTTGTCTCGAGCTATCTAACGTCGTTTCCCGCTTGTCGCTACGTTGCGTGGTTTTCGAGATCATAGGGGGGGGGGCGAAATCCGCCCCCCCCCTCCAGGGCGTGTAATTGTCAGAGGCCCTCCAGGGCGCGTGTTAACCCTCGCCAGTGCAGGGGGTTGATGCCACCCCCCTCAGTTTTTCGGGAATAACTCGCGTAAATATGAACCGATTGCGATCAAACTTTCAGTACCCTACTTGTGAACAATTTGACACATATTCTGAAAATGTTAAGTTGTAGGTCAAATGACCCGTGACCTTTGACCTGTTTTTCAAGGTCATGGCAGGCGCAACTGGCGTCCCGTAGTATTGATCATTGTAACTTGTGCAGTTTCACAGTGTTTGTTATTCAGGAGCATATGCACAGGTGTTTCCAGGTGACAGTTGTGGTTTCCATTGAGATTGTGACCTCGATTGGCCTTTTCAGAGGTCAACCGAGGTCACTGACCTCCGATGACCTCATATTACTTTTTTGGCTTCTGGCAGTTTCTAGGACATTTTGTGACGCTGATTTCAAATATGGGAACCATTTTACATAATTATATGTTCTACTTGGGTCATGCGCCCCAATAGGTCAACCCAGGTCACTGACCTCAAATGACCTTACATAACCTGACATGACCTTTTTGGAATGTGGCAGTTTCTAGGACATTTTGTGACGCTTATTTCAAATTTGGCACCCATTTAGCATAAGCATATGTTCATTCGCGATTCTAGCTCGATTAAATTCGATTTATACGCATTTACAATTTGGTTGAATTGTGAGTCATTGACATGACCTCAGAGGTCACCTAATGACCTAGGACCTTAAAAGCTGGTATCAATGGCTTCCTCTCGTGACAAGCAACACGCTCGTTTTTAATCGAAGCTATTTATTTCGTCCCCTATTTTAGGGGCGAAACGCTTGGGGGTTGTACCCCTCCCCCCCCCCCCCCCCCCCCCCCCCCCCCCCCCCTGAACGGTCACGCACTGATCGGACGCTGCACGGGCGAGAGTTAAGGAAATCACCGGGCTCTGGACAGGCCTGGGCAGAGAATGTTGAAGTAATGCGCGCAAGTTCAGATCAGAGTTTAAACATATTTTAACCAGCAGTTCACTTACACAGCAACACACTGTTGATGTGGATGTGTTTTGTTTTGTTAGCATCGTTGGCTCATTGTCTCACATGTATAGTATACAAGTAAATATGTTATGATAATGATTGCATTTTGTTTGGAAATAATGATATGCTTAATCTGAACGGGCCGGACCGGGCCTGGGCCTCAATATTATTCATTTGACTGGGCCTGGTCCGGGCCTGGGCTTGGTGTTCATTGGCCCAGGCCGGGCCGGGCTGCGGGTTGGTGGGCCTGTGACGAACACTGATGCCGTGCTATTAAAGAACGTGAACTTTAACAATGTTGTATGTGTGGGTATCCACGCTTTCAGCTTTTAGCATATTCTACCGCACTGATTGTCCAGTGGCGCAGTAATGTACGGCGACTTAAGTTCGTCAGTGTTACATATGCACTGGCGTTGGGCAATGACTTTGACAAAGCCAAGTCTCCTCAAATAAACATGCGCACACTCCGCTGTGGATCGGATTCAAACCACGTCTGATTTCATTTAACCCTCGCCCTGGTGGTGGTGGTGGTTGGGGATGGGCATTTTGACCCTCCCCCCCTGAGGTTTTTCGGGAATAGCGAGAGAAAAAAACGGCACAGCTGTTCGGACGTCAATTACACACATTGTGTTTAAAAATTGACCCCAGGTCATCTCAGATCAGGTCACCAGACGCCAGGTCACGTCAAGTGACATTACCTTCCAAAATGTTTGTGGTCGTGCCAAAGTGTTTGTCCGAGAGATTTGACGCTTTCAGGATTTCATAAGGTGCTAAGTACCTACAATTCATGTCTCGGATTCTTGTATAACTATAATTGACCTAATGACAAGTCAATTTCGTGACCTCCCCATTATAAGTCAATGGGAAAGTATACATATGTTTCCTTTTCAGAGGATATGCATTAGATCAGGTCCATTCTTTCAGAATCATGTTATGTTAGCTCATTTTTGATGACCCAGGTGCAATTGTTGCTCAGTGACCTCTGCAAGGTCAGCTGAGGTCATCTGAGGTCACCACCACGTTTTGTCAATAACTCTTGATATAATACAGATGGAGACGTATGAATGGCACCAATGTGTTTGTCTCGTCAAGACGCATCGCCCTATAAACAACATGACCTATCTGGGTCACCAAATGACTTTGACCTGAGGTCAAATTTTGAAGTTCTCCTAACCAGGTCACCATCAATAACTGTCGAAGTGTCTTGACGAGACAAACACGATGGTGTTAAAGTTATTGCTCTATGTTCAACCGATAAAAGTTATTCACGAATAACTATTTGGAACAAAATAACATCGTGATCTTTGGTGACCTCTGGAGCCTAAACAATTGACCTGAACTAAAATTTTAGGACATCGATGGGGATTGCATTTTTGAAGAGCTATCGATTGTTTTTTTTTTCGTTTGTTCCTAGCTATCATAGTTCCCGATATATTTATGGGTTTCTGGAGCAAAGTCATATACTTGGAAAAGTTGGTCTTTGATGACCTGGTGACCTCAATATTGACCTGAGCCAAAAACAAATGTCCGAAGTAACTTCGAATGTCCTTGTCGAGAGCTATCGAACACTTTTTCCGCGTCTTTCTAGTCTTTTATTTTTCGAGTTAGTGGGTCATTTTGACCCCCGACCAGGGCGAAGGTGGCTCAGAGGCCCACCGGGGCACGGCGAGTTAATTTAGCGTCTTGCATGAATGTGGTCGTTTTTCAGTGAAATCCATGTTTGCGTTAGTTTTCCCCTGATAGGCAGGTCGTGTTGATGAAATTTATTTTAGCGAGCACGGGCTGATGGCATGATCGTTAAGGTGATGTATGACTTGGTTTGCCAAACTTTGGCATACAGGCCATTTAATATAGAAAGGTCCCACAGGAGTGCTCTAATGTCAAAGTGCCTATATTACGTTGATGAAGCAATAATAATGAAATGGGGCACTACACCCGTACAACAATATTACACCCCGACCCCATTCCGAACTTTTGCCACATGATAAGACAAAGTGTAATGGGGTCTCATTTCCGAGGTCAAGCATATATTAATTACAATGCCCATTATGTTTTTGAGATAGCGAAAATGACAGAAACACTGCAAATATACAAAACCCGAAATCGAAGTATGAAAAACAACCTATAATTATCATGAATTATCAAGCGATCACATGACAACTTTTCCTACAAGTTGTCTATCAAATATTGGCATGTATTATGTATAGCATTATGCATAGATGCATTTTACTGAAGTCAGTGCTAGAGTAACTGCAACATTTGTAAAATACCTACGTCATGGAGGCTGTGAAGCTTCTGTTGTTTGTGCGTTACCACCGCGTTGGGTACTGGTCATGAATGACATCGTACCCGACGCTCTCTTCCCCAGGGGCAAGTGTTGACTGGAACGGACCTGGTGACGCCCACCTGAATCGGTTACCTCCGGTGACCTCTGGTGGCCTCTGAGACCTCTGGTGACCTCTGAGACCTCTGGAGACTTATGGTGACTCTGGTTCTGGTGACTTCTGGTGACCTCTGGTGATATCCGGGGGACCTCTGGTGATCTCCTGGTGACTCCAGTGAAGCCTGGTCACCTTTGATGACTTTGGTGACCTCTGGTGACATCCGGTAGCATCCGGTGACATCTGGTGACCCTGGTGCCCTTCAGTGGTATATGGTGGTATCTGGTGACCTCAAGTTACTTCGGTGACATCAAGTGACTCCGGTGACCTCAAGTTACTCCGGTGACCTCAAGTGACTCCGGTAACCTCAAGTGACTCTGGTGATCTCCGGTGACTCCGGTAATCTCCGGTGACTCCGGTGACCCCCGGCGATCGCTCTACATCACCGTCTGCGCCTGCCACCAGGTAAGTCAGTGGAATACTCCTACACGCGTCCCGATCGTGGCAGGCTGACTCCGGTCGGCACGTGTCCAGTCAGCGCGCGAAGGGAGTGACCTCGTGGTGTCGGCTGTTGCCAAGCGGTTCCCGCAGCCCCCGGCTCTGACCAACCCAGCGCGGCGCCTCCGCGTCCTTGGCTCATGGACGGTGGAAATGGCCCCGCGTGTGGGGCCCCGGACATGGGCTACAACCCAACTGCCGCTTCTGGGTTCCCCGGGCTGTGTCCTTTAACGCGAAAAAAACACGGCGTGATTTTTGGTTCACCTAGTTGGTCGATGTAATGTGTTGTTACTCGTTGTGACCTTTTAAAGATCAAAGCGTTTAATCACGTATTTAATTTATCACATCGTGTTTTTCCGCCCCTAAAGCTGATGTCTCCATTGCTGTCTCCGTCGCTTGAGCTGACAGCTTACATACATTATCCTCACTTTAACTTACTTAACCCTATTTGTAACAGGCTCCTGGCTACCCCTATTTGTAACAGGGGGGCGGATTCCGCCCCCCCCCCCCGGAGATCTCGAGATCTACCCGTCCGATTTTCAAAAATGAAACGGCGTTTGGTTCCCCTCAACACGATCTACATTTCTAAATAACACAAAAATCTAAATTTTTGATAGGGGGGCAACAGGGGGGCAAAAACCACAAATTTTAGTGGTATTTTTGATCCAACATAGCTTTCATGTTTATCGACCGATTTTAACACAATTAATACGAATCGATAGAGATTGAATTGGAAATTGATATATGAGAGTGGCGTTTGAAAATTCAAAAATCATAGGCGTGTGCAGGTCACTCAATATGGGGGTGAAGTCAATGCGTAATAAAACCATTTTTGTATGTATTTTTTTAAGAAATGAAATGGTATGTGATTGTGACATTAGCCAAAAACAGTTAAAAATCATATTTTTTGCCATAGGCGGTACCAGGTTAGTGAAAAAGGGGGGTAAAATTGGGGAAAAAATATTAACCGCAGACAAGTTGCTATCCAGCACTATAAATATGTTACTGATCGTAGATAGTTCCTTTTTGCATGTTGTACTTCATAATAGGCGTATCCAGGATCCAAACTGGGGCGGCTCAATACCTTTGATAAGTATATTATCCGCTATTATGATACTAACTAGTCAACAGTGACTATTTCACTTACAACTTCAATTAACATTGCTTACCCCCCTTTTACCCTACCTGGACTCGCCTATTATCTTATAATCGTTCGTAGAGTAGCCTGTGGTGCGTGTTTCATCCGAAAACTACAGTATGTTATGTCATTGTACGCCCATGCCACTTAGTTTCCTTGCAATAATATGACCCCCTTTCTTCCATTCCTGAGCGCGCCTCTGCAAAAAATGACTATTCCCTTTCCTGGCATCATATGTGCATATATAATTATAAGTTAACCGTCTATTGCGCCGTTATCGCTGGCATATCGTCATCACCAAGCCAGTCACCCCCTTTTCATGTGCCTGAACACGCCCCTGAAACTCTATATGTAATAAATGATGCAAATAATGGAAGCAGAAGCTATCTTTTACATCTTGATAACTATAAATGCCGCTTACATTGCTCTATTTGCTTCCCGCCAAGCATTGAATACTTCCTTGAAACCCCCCCCCCCCCCTTTTTCAAGCCCCTGAAACCGCCTCTGCCATGAAATTGTAATGATATTTCATTAACATCAACTAATTTGCACTTGTTGCAATCACCGTGAACCGATGTAACTCCTTCATACTTGAGGCAGTTACGAAGAAACCGTGAAGATCGCATTTCCGTATTATCGCCAAATATCGCCTCCGAACCCACCCAAAACTGTACCCTGGAACCGCCTCTGTTCAGGTTAAGAACTCAAAATTTTGACTCCAAATGCGGTATTCAATTCTATGAAAAGTCCCAAAATTTAATTGGCCTGCTCCCAGCCGTTCTGGAGATATCTGCGAAAAACATGAGGGGGGCGGAATCCGCCCCCCCCCCCCCCCCTGTTACAAATAGGGTTAATGCTATTGTCTTTCCTCATATGTTTCATAAGAAAGCAGAGGGACATAACGCTAGCGTATGGGCCTTGGAAGGAGATGCAACATTGCAGCATGCTTGTCAGGAAAACTACATTATGAACGCATTATAGCTGTCCGTGGATGCTACTTGCGTTTCATATCCATCAGTTGAATAGTGCTTTGGTGTTTATCTTTTCCTGTCGTGTGGGTGAAGTCAACAACATTTTGTTGACAGTATTTCTTAACAATATGGTGTTCATCACTATGTGTGGCATGGAACTGCTCCAGACCGCAGTAGCAATGACAATGTGAGCATGTTTTAGGAATGTGTTTTTTCACTCGGTAATATGCCGCGAGATAGAGATTTGTGATCACATCACAGCTTACTGTGATGTGATCACAGATGCATTGCGCTTTAATTTGAATACATAAGATCGAACCGGATATATTAACCCTCACCAGTGCAGGAAGGTGGGGGTGGATGCCACCCCCCCCCTGTTTTTCGGGAATAACTCGCGTATTTATCAACCGATTGCGATGACACTTTCAGTCCCCTACTTTTGAACAATTTGACATATACTCTGAAATGTTTAACTTCTATCCCCATGACCCGTGACCTATGACCTGTTCAACATGGTCATGTCAGGCGCAACTGGCGTCCCGTAGTATCGGTGGGTTGTAACTTGTGCAGTTTCCGAGTGCTTGTTTGCCGCACAGGATCATATGAACAGGTGTTAACAGGTGACATTTATGGTTTCCACTGATATTGTAACCTCCGATGACCTGATATTACTTGTTTGGCCTCTGGCAGTATCTAGGACATTTTGTGACGCTGATTTCAAATTTGGCATCCATTTTACATTATTCTATGTTCCACTGGGGTCATGCACTTCCACAGGTCAACCGAGGTCACTGACCTCCGATGACCTGAGATGACCTTTTTGGAATCTGGCGGTTTCTAGAACATTTAGTGACGCTGATTTCAAATATGGCATCCATTTTGCAATGATATGCTCATTCACGATTCTAGCTCGATTAAATTCGATTTCTACGCATTTATGATGACACCCGGGTCATTGCCATGACCTCAGACGAAGTCATATAATGACCCATGACCTTAAAATCGGGTATCACCGGCTTCCTCTCGTCACAAGAAACACGCTCGTTTTTTAATCGAAGCTCTAGCTCAATTAGCGGCGAAACGCCAAGGGTCGTACTCCTCCCCCTGCACGGTCACGTAGGTATCGGACGCTGCACTGGCGAGGTTTAACAGACTTGGATGTGTATTCCATAATGTATTCCATAATGTATGTAGCATAGCATTGTCGCAACATGCGTTGGAAGTGCCTATGAATTAATAATGTGGACGGGACACCAATATTATGCATGATGTATACGCCGCAGTTGCGGATGGACACGAACGTAAGCTGTGTAAATAAAGATGGAACGGTCCCTACAAACCATTTCATGACTGCAATCATCCTGTATATGTAGGCGCTTATTAACCGAAGAAGTCGGCACGCCCGTAAACCTAAATATCACCGTTCTTTAAATCGGTCACAGCTCGGCTCGCTTACATTTTAAAACCTTTCGTGAGATGTTTTCAACGACTGTGGCCCTTCTGCCCGAAAACATCTCGTTCGCCGACGAAGAAATATGAAGGAAGAATTATACAAGGAAGAAATATGACCCTTTAGGCAATGTGATCACTGGGACTACGAAGCGGATGCACAGGAACCGGCTATACATAGCAGGGCAGTGAGAAGCCAGCCTGAGTGGGTGACCAGGTGACCAGGTGACCAGGTGATGAGGGTCGAGCGCGAGGTTGAGCGGGTCGAGCAGGGACGAGGAAGTGAGGAATAGCGAGGGATAAGGGAGGGGTGAGCTATGTAAGAAATCGACGGAGCTGGGATTTTTGGTCGTGATAGGTTCAATATTATTACCCCTAGTTATTGGCGATTACTCGTGGTAAATGTATTTGTATCATGCGTCAGGAAAAAAATAACTCCTTGCGGCTCTCAAAGTAAAAGCTCACAATGTAAGGCCACGTGTAGTTTTTTTGTAAGTTTTGTGTAACTTTTTGTTTGGTAATTAAACAAAAATGTCACAAGCATGTGCATGCTATTTTCTAGTAGTATGTTGAACTCCATAACTACTGTTTCCACTCGGCTGCCGCCAGCGTTACTCCGCCGACGCGATGGTGTTGACCACGGGCCACTTGGGGCAGAGTTCCCGCCAGCGTTACTCCGCTGACGCGATGGTGTTGACCACGGGCCACTTGGGGCAGAGTTCCCGCCAGCGTTACTCCTCCGCTGACGCGATGGTGTTGACCACGGGCCACTTGGGGCAGAGTTCCCGCCAGCGTTACTCCTCCGCTGACGCGATGGTGTTGACCACGGGCCACTTGGGGCAGAGTTCAAGCATGCTGCGTGACCGTAACGCAAGGCGTCTTTCTTCTGGGCCTTATCACTTATGCAGTGAAGGCCTTTCTAGGCGGATGTTTGCGGCGATGCCGGGAGCTCTTAGGGTGATCACATTGCCTAACGGGTCATATTTCTTCCTTGTAGAATTCTTCCTTCGTATTTATTCGTCGGCGAACGAGATGTTTTCGGGCGCAAGGGCCGCGCACTCTGAGGGAACTATCGGACATCGGAGCGTTTGTATACGACGCGCGGTCTCGGTTGTGGTCGCTAGAAAACAAATGCGTGCCACGCTCCGTTGCCAAATAACGTTTCCCGAATTCCAGGCAACGATGCCGAGCTCGATTTTAGAACAAAGCATCTTCGAGGGTGGCATATTGTGAGCCTTCACGAATGTTGGGAGCGACACAGTCTCCAGCAGCGACTAAGCCATTGGAGGTCTCCGTCTGTCACGATATTCCACTTTATATCGAACAACGTCCTCAATTCGGCATTGACACACGTACTGACCACAATAGGCGAACCATGCACCGAGCGTGAGTTGAGTAATGCGCGCAATATGGCCACGCAGCGCCCGGATTGTTCGAGGCTGCGCTCTGCAATCGACCGAAGGAATTGTTTGCTATTCCAGCGATAGTTTACCCCGGGATTGTATGGATGAAGCTGACGAAGCTGACGCTCCAATTGAATGACGTCATGACGCGTGATGAAGTGCAGCGCAGTTTTCGACAAGGTCAGAGGCTCATTAGCTCACATTAATGGCCCCGGGATTGCTTTTATACTGCCTACAAATATGGGGAATGTCCGTGTGGCACGTCCGATGCTTTGGGCCTCAGAGTGCTGTTGCTGTCTCCTAAAATGTGATTTATCTTGAAGGTGGAACTTTTTACGGGATGGTTGACGACCAAATTTGGTCAGATGCACGAATGTGTACGCTTCTCGATTATGGATACAAATAGGAAGCTGTGAGAAGCAGGCTAAATCAACCACTGGACGCAAGCCAGCATTGGCAATACGCATCCAGTTGGAATAATTAATGGGCGGACATGATATCTGGATGGGTTCCGAACAACGGCGCAACATAATAAATAGCAGCCAACTGCTGAACAGTTGCTGAACTGCCGAGTTACGTCAGAAAACTTCCGTAGTTGTTTTAGGGACTGGAACCAAAAATCCACAAGTATTTTTAGATCACATAATTTTGATAGATAATTCCTGTTTAAACGCCATGCATGATGGGAAACATTATCACCTCAGAGGAATACAATCAACCAAGAGCCGCCTTATGCATGAATGAGGGCAATCTTCGGGATCAAGATCTCGGAGGGACGCGCCGCTTCCTTCTGACCGGTGATCCTCCCTTGGTTCGCTAGTCAGTGGTCGGCCTTATACTTATCAGTCGGTATGCTCGGAAATGCTCCCGAGAATCAAAGCCGATGTCCATGGGTCATCAGTACTGCATATATTCGTATTTCCTCTTGGTATCTCAGCCCCTTGGCTACAGGTACGACTTGAAAGACCCGAACTCTGTTCGTGAAATAGGCGATCGGCACTCTCCTCAGGTACTCCACAAGCAGTGTATCCTGTGTATCTCCTGTCACACTTTACTCCACTCCCTGATTCTAACCCGTTTTACAGTAGGATTCTGAAACATTTTACAGGTAAGGTACGAGGAACTGTGGGATTTCATCCACTGCTAAAATCACCCGCGTTAATGTTCCAACCATGCGTGACTTCTAATCCGCTGTTTGCATGCCTTAGAGTCTTCCTGTCGAAAGACAAACTGAAACAAAGTCCGCTACTTCGATTTCCGATTGTCTTGCTGGCCTAGCCCAGCTGTCTACACCCCACCCGACGCCACCCGACGCCACCTGAACCTCCTCCACCCGGCGGAACACCACTGAGCGGGGTTAACCTACTGCCCGGCCTCCTGGGGCGGCATCAGGGCCCATTTGCAGCAGCTGTGTCGCCGGCCGGCTGCGCTGATATAGTCTGACGCTCGCGGTGCTGCTCCGGTGCAGACACGTGCCCCGTAGCCTGAGGCGAAATCGGGGCGCGACCGGGCGACGGCCGGGCACACTTCATAAAGCGGAGTCCACGAAACTACGAATCAGTGGAATTGTGGGAAGCGGTGATCAACAAGGGTTGAAGTAAACGGCCACTCGAAAGTTCACGAACATGTTCAGCTGAACTCGCCTGACATGTAGACATACAATTAAGTGTGATTCGACAACTTTCACAAAGGTGGGGCAGTCCCTTTAACCCGCGAGTTACTGGGATATATTTTATAACGCGACTTACTGGGGGGGGGGGGGGCTATTTTGCCCCCCCCCCCCCCCTCTGATCTCCGGAACTACTGGACCGAATGTAAAAATTCAAACGGCATTCGATAGCCCTGGGAAATTTATCGAGGGAAACATAATATTGTTGACCTCGGGGTCACCGATGACGTTACAGGTCAGGTCAAGTACAAAATGTTTGACCGTGTCAAAAGGTCTCGATGGACGGAATTGTCGCGCAAAATTGCGATATTAAACGCATAATCTGTCGATAAATCGGTATGATTCGTGTGTCTGACACTTCTAAGTACCTTTCTAAGCTGTTTATGACCTTGGGTCAGCTCAAGGTCATCCGAGGTCACGAGGTCAAACTGCAGATTACGGTCATTAGGCGTTGTAACACATGTTTATGGGTTTGTTTTTCGTCTGGAACGCGAAAAATTACCTTAGAACATTGTTTGTTCCATATATATATATATAGAAGTAAAAAGCAAAAATGGAAATGCATTTTTTACGCACAGAAATGCTGTGAGAAGTAGTCGATTTTTGTCATTTAAAGGTCATAACTCGGTCATTTTAAAGATATCGACTTTAAATTTGGTACACAAATTCACCGCATACGTCTCGATGACATATATTTCGGTTTTTGGATAATTCTGATTTTTTCTTGAAAATTTTGTAAAAAGAAGAAAAAAAATGTATTTGGATTTCTCAAAATTTTGAATTTAAAAAACTCAAAAATCCGAGATAGCAGTTTGATAGCCCGGTCTATTTTCAGTAATTTGATTTAAAACAATTTAGTTTATCTCAAATATTGTACCTTTGACAGCGTTTTCTGAAAACCATTATTTTGCAACAAAAACCGAAGAACATGTCGTCACTCTGACGTCATTCCCGGTTGACCTATCATAGCCTCATATTTTTCAGAGCTTTCGAATGCCGCGCAACGCGGTATTCTAAAGCTCTGAATGAGGTTAAAGCATACTCGAAATTTTCGAATTGAGGTCACATATCAGGTCAAGGTCGGGTCAAAGGTCAAAATGGAGGCATTTGAGTGTATGGACCATACTTTCCATCTAAAGCCTTTGATTGCGACCATGATCACCCAAAGTCCTCCTAAAGGTATAATACACATACCACATGACCTAAAATGAGTTGTTGGTCAAGGTTAGGTCAGAAAAGGTCACTATACGCATACAAATTTCCGAAACTCTTGCAATACATGTTGTGTGGGCTATTTTACACGTAGAACTCGATAGTGATGGTCATTTAACCATCTGACCTAATTTAAGTGGAGTTAGTGTCAAGCTTAGGTCAAGTTCAGGTCACATTTTTGTGGTCACAAAATGGTGTATATCTCATTTTAATTTATGTTTAATAAACATGCTGGTGATGATGATGACATATGGTCAAAATTTAGAATTGATAAATATAAATACAAAAGGTATGTTTCTAGACCAGTTTTGTCTCAGAAATACAGTGTTGGCATTTATTTGTCTTTATCTGGTCAATAAAAGCAAATAAAACGCAATTTCACAATATGACGTCATGCGTTACTCATACTTAAGGAAACACAAGTCAGTCAAAAAAGGTGATATTCATTTGAAATTTGTTTTGTATATTGCTGGAACACCATTCTTTCACCCATATGTCGGGGTTTTATATTTGTAAAAAACAATATTTTGTTCCCTACAACAACAAAAAAATAAACAGCAAAAAAAAATGGAGACAAAAACAAAATGTAAAACAATACGAGATAGCAGTTTGACAGAACGTTCAATATCCTATCTTTTAGTTCTTTTGGTTTTAGTTTATCTTAAAATGTTACAATTTTACAGCTGCTTAAAGTTTGGGTGATTTTATCGCTAATTTCGCGTAAAGTGACTTCTCAAAATGGTGTATATCTCGTTTTTTTTAATCGACGAAATAGCTTTAATTTTTCTGAGCCGACGTATAATTGATGTGGAAGAAGGTACTACAAGTCTCAGGTTGATATCTTGAACGGTTTGTAAGTTATCGCGAATATTCGACAGGTGGGGGGCAACATCCCCCCCCCCCCGGTCAAGCGCGGGTTAAAAGAGACCTTTGTGGATCTGTTGGGCCTATCGAGGCCTCGGAAGATCGGCCTTGAAGGGTCTAACAGGGATCCCCACAGACCGGCTAAGGGCGATCAAAAGCCGACCGAGGACGCCACAGTTTGAACGAGGGGCCATCACGCTGACCGAACGTCCTTTCAGACCAGTTCGGGCCCCTTAGTCTGCCTGAGGGCCTTGCAGACCGACCGAGAGCACCCTCAGGCTGACTGAGGTCCTCTCAGACCCACCAAAGGCTCCCTCAGGTTGATCGAAGGCCCCTTGAGCCGACCGAAGTACACTCTGACCGACCAAGGGCCCCTCGGACCGATCGAAGGCTTTCTCAGGTCCATCGAAGGCCCCTCAGGCCGACCGAGGGCACCCTCACAGTGGCGGGTCCAGGATTTGGTCAAGGAGGGGGCCACGTAGCAAAGTACATCCCCCCCCCCACACACACACACCAGGCCTTGGTGGCCCCCTCAGACCTTAGTGAACCCCTCAAGCCTTGGTGGGCCCTTTTGACCTTGAAGACAAATGTAGGCCAGAATGGACCCTTTTTGAGTAAAATATGCATTTTACATGCCGAAATGAGCCTCTGCAACCTATGATTGGCCCTCTTCAAGCCAGAATGGGTCCTCTGGAGGTCAACGTAGACCCTCTAGAAGTCAGACTAGGCTCTCTGGAGGTCAGAGTGGGCAAATTAACTCGCGATTTTGTGTAAAACGGAGTGAGATTCGTTTCGAGTCACTTCAATAGGCTATGAGCCCCCCTCGGGCTATTGGCCCCTTCAAGGCTCAAGGGGGCATGTGGCATGGCCCCATGCCCCCCCCCCCCCTTCTGGATCTGTCACTGGCCTCTCAGTCGGTCAAGGGCCCCCAAGCCGACCGAGGGCTCCCTCAGGACGACCGAGGGCCATTTGGGCGTCCAAGGTTCATCTCAGTCCGGCCAATGTCCATCTAAAGGCCGACTGTGGGCCCTTCAGGCAGACCGAGGGCACCCTCATGCCGACTGAGGACCCTCTCAAACCAGCTGAGGGCCATCTCAGGCCGGCTGCGGGCCATCTCAGGCCGACCAAGCGCCTCCTTAGGCAATCCGAACGCCATCCTAGGACGACCAATGGTCCCTCGGGCCAATTGAGGAGTGACGGCCCCTCAGACCGACAGAAGGTCCCTCAGGGCTCAGGCGGTCCGAGGGAAACCTCATATAAACCAAGGGCACCCTCAAGTCGGCCGAGGGCCATCTCAGGCCGACCGAGGATCCCTCAGGCCATCCGAGTGCTATCCTAGAACGACTTAGGGCCTCTCAGACCGACTGAGTGTCCCTCAGGCTGACTGGGCCCCTCAGGCCGACTGAGGGCCCCTTGGGCGACTCAGAGCCCCCTCAGATCGACTCAGGGCCCCTCAGGCTGACTGAGGGCCCCCTCAGGCTGACTGAAGGGCCCTGAGACCGACTGAGAGACCCTAAGGCCGACCTAGGGCTACCTCAAGCCGATTGAGGGCCCCTCCGGCCGACTGAGGGCCCCTCAACTTAGTGCCCCTCAGGCCGGCAGGGTCCCCTCAGGCCGAATGAGGGCGGCCAACTGCTGCAACAACTCCAGTTGATAGTGCTAGCCTGTATTGGTATAATATTCTATTTACCGTGGGTATACTGTATGGTAAGGTTCAGTTCGGTGGTTTGTTGTCCCTTTCCTGTCTTGGTAATGTTTGGTGGAGTGGAAGGCATTGTGGTTTCAATTAACTTGAAATGATATTTGTTGGCTGTTTGTGCCCTCTGCTATTTCTTCCTGATATTTGGAGTGTAAAAATGGATACTGTGCAGAAATTGTTTAATTTATATGTTGATTGTAGTCTTTTGGAGTAAATGTAAATATTTAAAATTATGTCCACGTAAGGTGCATTTTGGTTTATTGCACCAGACAAGTAACATATTTTTGTTTTTTGTAGATACAATCAGTCTTCTCTAATCTCTCGGTGCTAAAATCCCAGTTTTCAAGGCAATGCTATTTAGAAGAAGGAAAAAACACATTAACAAGTATTTTTATTTTTGTGACAAATGCTGCATGAATGTTTCAAATACAAATGTTAAATTATTGTTATGTATCAGTCATCAGAGTTGTGTTGTACCTACTTCAAGTAAAATTATGCCTAACATTTTCCCTTGTTTAAATTCAGTAACCATTTTCCATTTAGTGTACACATTCCCTGGTAGTGACTTTTGATGTTGCATAGCATGTAAGAATTGAATCACAAAGTATCTCTTATATCCTCTGTTGAGTGTTGTAAGAGGAGTGCATACCAGCCTACCATTTTTCATATTTTGACAAATGACCTTCCTGAAGATATACCCACGGGGGGAGAAACCTTTTTTCTCCTAAGGACCTGTTTCAGTGCCTTGGTGTCTGGTATGCTGATGTTATGTTGTTGAGGCTGCTATAGCCTGCCTTCCTGAGCAGAGATGTGCCACGTCCTTGGTGTAAGGTTCAGTGTTCAGTGTCCCTTCCTGTCTTGGTAATGTTTGGTGGAGTGGAAGGCATTATGGTTGCAATTAACTTGAAAATGAGATTTGCTGATAGTATGCCCTCTGCTATTCCTTTCTGATATTAGGGAGTGTAAAAATGGATAGTGTGCAAAAAAAAAGATTTATTTATATGTTGATTGTAGTCTTTTGGAGTAGATATTTCAAATTACCTATGGCCATGAACAGTGCATTTTGGTTTATTGTACTAGACAATTAGCAGCTTTTTGGATTTAGCGCGCTGAGTCACTCGATCTCCCAGGTTAACGCGCTGGTGACGTTCTACCGGGACTCACCGAAGCATCCTAAGGGATTTAATTTTGCCCCACCAACTTATTTGGAAAAACTCCACCCATGCGGGACAGTAAGCATTTTTGACGAACGTGATCATTCAAAGTTACACACCAAAATGGACGAAGTCTTTCATGAGATTGAGATTTGGCAGCTGCCCCCCCCCCCCCCCCCCCACTCAAGAAGTTGGGGGAAATGATTTTGCCCCCCCCCCCATAAATTTGTGAGAGGGGTCCTCCAAGAAGTTGACCGAGGGCCCGAGATGCCCCCCAGCCAGCCTGAGGGGCCTTCTAAGGCCGACAGAAGGCACTCAGTCAGTCTGAGAGGGGCCCTCGGTAGGCCTGAGGGGCCCTCGGAAGGCCTAAGACTTCAACATGGGCCTGCCCGACGTTTTTGTGCGACCATTTAGAGGCCCTGTAAAATATAGTGGCCTAAATCAGAGGAGATACCATTTCGCGCTATTTTTTTGTGGGGGGGGGCTTTGGCCGTGTGAGGGGGCCTTTTGGCTGAAGGAGCCCCTGGGTTTCTTTGCCCCCCCCCCCCCCTCATCCGAAAATACCTTCAGCCGCCACTGGCGTGCAATTATCTTGCTTTCGTGATTTACCTCATTTCCCGGTGTGTATTTGATAAGGGCAATGCGTCTTGCTAAAAATGGATTGGGTTTAACAAGATTAGCAATAACAAAAAGAAACATATTTTGCTCTGGCTCGTGTCAAAAATTGACTTGGATTTCACCACATTGCTCTGGATTCATCGGTGGTATACTTCGTTCGCAAGCGTCCCGGTCACTGCCCGTCTGGCCGTCTCTCTCCCTCCCGTTGGCCATTCCATCCCATCAGCCGCTCGCGTTCTATTGAATTCAATCTGAGCTCCCTCTACTAATTGAATAACAAAGGAATGGGATAGTGAAGAAAACAGTCTAGTTGCAAATGAGCGAGGGTGGGAGCCCAGCACGGCCTCCGCTAACATGTTAACTGGAGGGGACAAGTCACCCCAGTCCCCCCAACACGTACACTGCAGGGGGTTGATTTCCGCCCCCTCCCCCTCCGGTTTTTCATGAATAGCGGGAAAACGGCGGCGCGAAATGGAATGTAAAGCTCGTGAAACGATGATAATAAATGAAGAGCATCACTTGAATTGCAAGCTTGTTATGTTCCAAATGTACAACACTGTAAATTTCCCTAACCGGTCTATCAGACATGTGTGACATGTTTATCTCATGCTATCGGTAGCAATTGTACTGCAGTCTACGTACTGCAGTCTACGTACTATGTACTTTGCATTAATTGTCATGGATCTATTTTACTATGCCTCATGTGCTCTTTTCAAGATCAAAAGGATGGTCGATGCCAACTAAAAATAAATTTTCGTCTGTGTAAGTAATCCCATTATATTTGTATCACAGCATTTGGAGACATCTCCTACACGGTACAGTTTCGGGTAGCGGACATATCACATATCCCCCTCGGAACCAACTGTCCGACCAATGCAATCAAACTACCGTTTCCAGCGACGCAGCCTTGTAATCATCTCACGCAGGAAACTGCCGGTGACATCCTCCCGTCCGAAGCTGCGTCGTGTCTGACGCAGCCTTGTAATCATCTCACGCAGGAAACTGCCGGTGACATCCTCCCGTCCGAAGCTGCGTCGTGTCTGACGCAGCCTTGTAATCATCTCACGCAGGAAACTGCCGGTGACATCCTCCCGTCCGAAGCTGCGTCGTGTCTGACGCAGCCTTGTAATCATCTCACGCAGGAAACTGCCGGTGACATCCTCCCGTCCGAAGCTGCGTCGTGTCTGACGCAGCCTTGTAATCATCTCACGCAGGAAACTGCCGGTGACATCCTCCCGTCCGAAGCTGCGTCGTGTCTGACGCAGCCTTGTAATCATCTCACGCAGGAAACTGCCGGTGACATCCTCCCGTCCGAAGCTGCGTCGTGTCTGACGCAGCCTTGTAATCATCTCACGCAGGAAACTGCCGGTGACATCCTCCCGTCCGAAGCTGCGTCGTGTCTGACGCAGCCTTGTAATCATCTCACGCAGGAAACTGCCGGTGACATCCTCCCGTCCGAAGCTGCGTCGTGTCTGACGCAGCCTTGTAATCATCTCACGCAGGAAACTGCCGGTGACATCCTCCCGTCCGAAGCTGCGTCGTGTCTGACGCAGCCTTGTAATCATCTCACGCAGGAAACTGCCGGTGACATCCTCCCGTCCGAAGCTGCGTCGTGTCTGACGCAGCCTTGTAATCATCTCACGCAGGAAACTGCCGGTGACATCCTCCCGTCCGAAGCTGCGTCGTGTCTGACGCAGCCTTGTAATCATCTCACGCAGGAAACTGCCGGTGACATCCTCCCGTCCGAAGCTGCGTCGTGTCTGACGCAGCCTTGTAATCATCTCACGCAGGAAACTGCCGGTGACATCCTCCCGTCCGAAGCTGCGTCGTGTCTGACGCAGCCTTGTAATCATCTCACGCAGGAAACTGCCGGTGACATCCTCCCGTCCGAAGCTGCGTCGTGTCTGACGCAGCCTTGTAATCATCTCACGCAGGAAACTGCCGGTGACATCCTCCCGTCCGAAGCTGCGTCGTGTCTGACGCAGCCTTGTAATCATCTCACGCAGGAAACTGCCGGTGACATCCTCCCGTCCGAAGCTGCGTCGTGTCTGACGCAGCCTTGTAATCATCTCACGCAGGAAACTGCCGGTGACATCCTCCCGTCCGAAGCTGCGTCGTGTCTGACGCAGCCTTGTAATCATCTCACGCAGGAAACTGCCGGTGACATCCTCCCGTCCGAAGCTGCGTCGTGTCTGACGCAGCCTTGTAATCATCTCACGCAGGAAACTGCCGGTGACATCCTCCCGTCCGAAGCTGCGTCGTGTCTGACGCAGCCTTGTAATCATCTCACGCAGGAAACTGCCGGTGACATCCTCCCGTCCGAAGCTGCGTCGTGTCTGACGCAGCCTTGTAATCATCTCACGCAGGAAACTGCCGGTGACATCCTCCCGTCCGAAGCTGCGTCGTGTCTGACGCAGCCTTGTAATCATCTCACGCAGGAAACTGCCGGTGACATCCTCCCGTCCGAAGCTGCGTCGTGTCTGACGCAGCCTTGTAATCATCTCACGCAGGAAACTGCCGGTGACATCCTCCCGTCCGAAGCTGCGTCGTGTCTGACGCAGCCTTGTAATCATCTCACGCAGGAAACTGCCGGTGACATCCTCCCGTCCGAAGCTGCGTCGTGTCTGACGCAGCCTTGTAATCATCTCACGCAGGAAACTGCCGGTGACATCCTCCCGTCCGAAGCTGCGTCGTGTCTGACGCAGCCTTGTAATCATCTCACGCAGGAAACTGCCGGTGACATCCTCCCGTCCGAAGCTGCGTCGTGTCTGACGCAGCCTTGTAATCATCTCACGCAGGAAACTGCCGGTGACATCCTCCCGTCCGAAGCTGCGTCGTGTCTGACGCAGCCTTGTAATCATCTCACGCAGGAAACTGCCGGTGACATCCTCCCGTCCGAAGCTGCGTCGTGTCTGACGCAGCCTTGTAATCATCTCACGCAGGAAACTGCCGGTGACATCCTCCCGTCCGAAGCTGCGTCGTGTCTGACGCAGCCTTGTAATCATCTCACGCAGGAAACTGCCGGTGACATCCTCCCGTCCGAAGCTGCGTCGTGTCTGACGCAGCCTTGTAATCATCTCACGCAGGAAACTGCCGGTGACATCCTCCCGTCCGAAGCTGCGTCGTGTCTGACGCAGCCTTGTAATCATCTCACGCAGGAAACTGCCGGTGACATCCTCCCGTCCGAAGCTGCGTCGTGTCTGACGCAGCCTTGTAATCATCTCACGCAGGAAACTGCCGGTGACATCCTCCCGTCCGAAGCTGCGTCGTGTCTGACGCAGCCTTGTAATCATCTCACGCAGGAAACTGCCGGTGACATCCTCCCGTCCGAAGCTGCGTCGTGTCTGACGCAGCCTTGTAATCATCTCACGCAGGAAACTGCCGGTGACATCCTCCCGTCCGAAGCCGCGTCGTCTCCGACGCTCCTAATATTACCCCGAACACCGCAATGTCGGACACTGGCTGTAAATTGTGATCACTTCAGAGCCAAACGGCCAGTTTTGCCATTGTGCCCATCTCCGACGGAATGAAATGGTGTTCTTGGTAGCGCTACTCTACGTCGACGGGGCTGCTAGGCGGAGGTAACGTGTGATGGGATCCGGTTGCGTGCCGCCAAGGTGGTGGGAGGTTCCAGTTAACTTTGGCGTGATGGATTGGGTTTATGGATCTTCTGTGGATCTTCAGCTACTGTGAACGTGGGACCCTAATTTTAGGCGATAACTTTTGAAAGCACCAACTGGCATGGACGAATTTCTCGCAATGAACTTGTCACACCCTGCGCCAATTTGCATTATAAGTTTGGTTAATGTCAAATGAAAATGTAGGGCACTTCCTATTCACTTGTAATGTTAAAACTCGCGCAGGGAATTCAATATGTGGGTAGAGGCTATCGTGAAAGAGCGAAGCTATGCTCTGACGTCAGAGCTCAGCTCCGCCCAGGATGACCTTGAACCGGCGCTGTCCGACCTGTGACCGGTCAGTTGGAGTGGTGGGCGGAGTCGAGAGTGGGACTACAGAGGGACCAGGCGTTAGCCTCTATCCGATCTCACATTTTCTTTAACATTGCGAGTGAATGGGAAGTGTCCTGAATTTGTGTTTGACATTAACAACCTTAACCTTATTCCCTGCGGGAGGGCAGATTCTGCCCCTCCCGGTGGTTTTTCACTTGCCGCTTCTAAACAGTTAGGCCTAGCGTCCTGAAACTTTATGACTTTTCTCAAAATTGAATGGCGCGTTTTGTGTCGAAATTTTGGAAAAATCGGTCCAGCAGAGGTGGTTCCAGGCTCTTGTTTTGGAGAGGGTGTTACGAATGCTGTTTTGCGGCGCATACTTCCTTCGTGGTTTGCAATGCAATAAATGCGTCAGAAACAATTTCAATGCAATATCCATCATAGATACTGGGATTGTACATATTTTTGGGGCAGAGGCGCACTCAGGAAAGAAATGGGAGGCGATATCCACCCTCAAATTAGGTCCAACTTCAAATTAGTAAGATGATAAAAGCGTTACTGCATGGTGCCCCCATGTTTTTCCTGGACCCGCCTATGCGCAATATATCAAAAGTAACCAATTACAGCATATAATGCCCACATGCTACGTTCATGTCGTCCCAAGCAATCACGAACAGCACATATTCTTTTCTTCAGAAAATCCCCCCATTTTACATTCCCTGAATACGCCTATTTTTTTGTATTTTGATATATTAAAGACCAGTACATTTGAAGCTCAAAAACGTTTAGGGCATGCAAATCGGTCGAGCCACATGGCCGCAATGACCTTTAAAAAAAAATGGATTGTTTGCCCCCTGGCCCCCATTTTTAAGCAAAACAAAAATTTCGGAGTCCAAAAACAGAGATCTTGTCCTGACGAATCGAATGGCGTTTTCCTCATCGAAATGAACTGAGCGGTTCTCGAGATCTCTGGGGGGGCAGAATCTGCCCCCCCCCCCCCCCGCAGGTAAACGTAATTCTGGCCGCCCGCAGGGAATAGGGTTAAGAATACAAATTGGCACAGGGTCTGAAACGTCCATTGCGAGAAATTCGTACTTGCAAGTCGATGACTTCAAAAGTTATTGCCGAAAATTAGGGTCCCAAGCGGTCTCCCGTTCATAGTAGTTGCTTTTCCTTTATTTTAGTATGTTTTGGTCTTCTTACATCATTTTATTTTCTTAAATTTGCTCGACTTTTGAACATTTACTTATTATGCTACTTCGCAAGTTATCGTTTTGATACAATACAATCGGAACACCTGCTATTTTTCCCACAGACAGCTAGTGAGACCATTTTGTTAGATTGTTTTATGCTTCTAACATCACATTTCATTTATCGTCTACCTTATTGGTTTGCACTTTGAGCAGGAAGCCAAAACTCTAGTCATTAAAGTTTGTTAACAATGTTGTAGCTCCTTCAACAAAGGCAGCTGTTCATCAACGACCCTGGAAATCAGGAAATATGGGGCACAAGTATCTCTCCAGCGCGTGCTTTTATAAATGGACCTGTGTCATTCATCTTCATATAGCACGCTTATTGCGAAATTCATATGTGACGTTGATATATGATGTTTTGTATTTGATGGAGAAAATAAAATGGTTCGCCCCGACACATTTCTCTTTCAGTTGCAGGCACGTAGCCAAGGGGGTGAGGCGGGTGCGGCTGCCCCCCCCCCCCCCCCCCCCCCTGGAGGCTAGGAGGGCCCTTCTCGCCGGCGGAGGGCCCTTTTCGGCGCGTTGCGCGCGCCGAAAAGGGCCGACGAAACCGCGCGAAGCGCGGTATCATGGGCTTTTTACCACACGAAGCGTGGTCTTTGGAGAGTTTAGAGCACTTCAGAGGCTCTGTAGGCTCTGAAAGACCAGAGGGCCCCTTGGAAGTTCAAAAGAGCCCTGTGCATGTCAGAGGGCCCCTGGCCAGACCGAAAGGGTCCCTGAGCGGGTCAGAGGGCCCCCTGAGCACGTCGAATGGGCCATAGTCAGCACGGAGGGGCCCCAGAGTAGGTCGGAGGGCCCTCGGAGCATGTTGCAAGGCGACAAAGCAGCCAGTGCAGTCCCTTGCCAGGTCGGAAGGGTCCCTTAGAAGGCTGGGGCCCCTGGACAGACCAGAGGGGCCCCTGGAAAGTTCACAAATTCCCTGTGCAGATCAGAGGGGCCCCTGACCAGACCGAAGGGGCCCCTGGGCCAGTAAGAAGGGCATCTGAACATGCCGATTTGGCCCCTATCCAGCACGGAGGGGCCCCAGGGCAGGTCGGAGGGCCCCTGAGCATGTCGGCAGGGCGACAAAGCAGCCAGCTCAGTACGACCAGAAGAGTCGCTAGGCAGATCGGAGGGGCTCCTGGGCAAGTCAGAGGGGCCCTCTTGCTAGACCGAAACGGTCCCTGGGCAGGTCGAAGGGGCTCCTGAGCATGTCGGCAGGGTGACAAAGCAGCCAGTTCAGTCCCTGGCCAGGTCGGAAGGATATCTGAACAGGCCGAATGGGCCCCTTGATACACAAGAGGGCTTATTGGAAGGTCAGAGGAGTCCCTGGCCAGACCGGAAGGGCCCAAAGCACGTATATATCCCAGATGAAGATTAAATACAAAGAGGACTTACTCCACAAGAAAAATATTAAAATCGGAGCTTTCGGGTATATTGTAAGTAGTAACACCCTTCGTCAGCGATAAAGAGGCATTCGGTAACAGGTCATTACTGCATTGCTCGTCTTTAAGACGAGCAATGACATGTTAACGAATGCCTCTTAATCGCCAAAGAAGGGTGTTACAATATACCTGGAAGCTCCGATTTTAATTTGTATTGTAGAGTAAGCCCTCTTTGTATTTAATATATCTCGCCCACTCCACATCATGTATTCTCGCGGATCCCAGATGAGTCCCTGAATAGGTCAGAAGGGCGTTGAAAAGTTGGAGGGGGCCCTGGACGATATGAAGGGACCCTGTGCCTTTAACCCTATTTGTAACAGGCTCCTGGCTACCCCTATTTGTAACAGGGGGGGGGAGCGGATTCCGCCCCCCCCCCCCGAGATCTCGAGATCTACCCGTCCGATTTTCAAAAATGAAACGGTTTTTGGTTCCCCTCAACACGATCTACATTTATAAATAATAAAAAATATAAATTTGGGATAGGGGGAAACAGGGGGGCAAAAACTACAAATTTTAGTGGTATTTTTGATCCAACATAGCTTTCATGTTTATCGACCGATTTTAACACAACTAATAAGAATCGATAGAGATTGAATCGGAAATTGATATATAACGGTGACGTTTGAAAATGCAAAAATCATAGGCGTGTGCAGGTCACTCAATATGGGGGTGAAGTAAATGCGTAATCAAACCATTTTTTGATGTTGTTTTTTGATAAATGAAATGGTATGTGATGGAGACATTAGAAAACAGTTATAAATCATATTTTTTGCCATAGACGGTACCAGGTTAGTGAAAAAGGGGGGTAAAATTGGGAAAAATATTAACCGCAGACAAGTTGCTACCCAGCACTATAAATATGTTACTGATCATAGATAGTTCCTTTTTGCATGTTGTACTTCATCATAGGCGTATCCAGGATCCAAACTAGGGCGGCGCAAGACCTTTTGATAAGTATATTATCCGCTATTATGATACTAACTAGTCAACAGTGACTATTTCACCTACAAAATCAATTAACATTGCTTACCCCCCTTTTTCCCTACCTGGACTCGCCTATTATCTTATAATCATCCGTAGAGTAGCCTGTGGTGCGTGTTTCATCCGAAAACTGCAGTATGTTATGTCATTGTACGCCCATGCCTCTTAGTTTCCTTGCAATAATATGACCCCCTTTCTTCCATTCCTGAGCGCGCCTCTGCAAAAAAAAAAACTTTATTCCCTTTTTTGGTCTCATATGTGCATATATTATTATAAGCTAAACGTATATTGCGCCGTTATCGCTGGCATATCGTCATCACCATGCCAGTCACCCCCCTTTTCATGTTCCTGAACACGCCCCTGGAACTCTATATGTAATAAATTATACAAATAATGGAAGCAGAAGCTATCTTTTACATCTTGATAGCTATAAATGCCCCTTACATTGCTCTATTGGCTTCCCGCCAAGCATTGAATACTTCCTGGAACCCCCCCCCCCCCTTTTTCAAACCCCTGAAACCGCCTCTGCCATGCAATTTTGTATGATATTTCATTAACATCATCTAATTTGCACTTGTTGCAATCACGGTAAGCCGATGTAACTCCTTCATACTTGATGCAGTTAGGAAGAAACCGTGAAGATCGCATTTCCGTATTTTCGCCAAATGTCGCCTCCGAACCCACCCAAAACTGTGCCCTGGAACCGCCTCTGTTCAAGTTAAGAACTCAAAATTTTGACTCCAAATGTGGAGTTCAATTCTATGAAAAGTCCCAAAATTTCATGGGCCTGCTCCCAGCCGTTCTGGAGATATCTGCGAAAACATGAGGGGGGCGGAATCCGCCCCCCCCCCCCCCCCCCCTGTTACAAATAGGGTTAAACAGTAAGAATGCAGTTGTCCAGGGAATCAAACCTTGTTTTTGCGCCGCGGAGCGACGCAATTTAACTACAAATTCAATTATATGCGGGTTAGAAAAAAAGGGCCATTTCACGGCGCATTTATGTGTTATGTTGCTACTTTCCTATATAATTGGGCAAAATAGTTCACTTTATCACTTTTTTACCGCACTTTTAAGCGCACAATATCATTTTTAGAGGTCAGCAGCATACGCGATGTGACGCATTGATGAGATTGCATATCTAGGGCATAAGACTCAAAATTTTCGCGACGCTCCGCGGCGCAAATTGTTTAACCCGCGCACTGCAGGGGGGTTGATTTCCGGCCCCCTCCTCAGGTTTTTCGCAGATAGCGAAAAAACGGAGTTTTGTCAAACCTGTTAGGACATCAATTGCGCACACTTTGAAGAGAAAAATATTATTAAAAAAATATCAGGTCAGGTCACTAGACCAGGTCAAGTGACCCCACCTCCAAAAAGTGTTTAGTTGTGCCAAAGCCAGAATTTCTCACCGATCAGTTTGAAACTTACAGGGTGTCATGAGGGCATAAGTAGTTACAATTCGTTGATCTCGGAATTTTGATATCGGTGACCTAAGGTCAGGTCAATTTCGTCACCTCCCATAATAAGTCAACGGGAAATATTAAAATGCTTCCTATTTCAAGGATATGCATGATATTAGTCCAAATACTTCTGGATCATGTTATTATAGGATATTCTTGATGATCCAAGTGTAAGTTTTGTCCAGTGACCCCTATGGGGTCATTTGAGGTAATCAGAGGTTACCATCACTTTTTAGTCAATAACTCGCGACATAATAAAGATAGATAAGTGCAACAGACAGCAATGTGTTTGTCTCGTCGAGACACGTCTCCCTATATGCCACATGACCTACTTGGGTCTTGACCTCAGGTCAAGGTCACGTGACCTGAAGTCAAATTTTGAAATTGACCTAACACGAACACCATGTATATCATTCGAATCGCCTTGACAAGGCAAACACAATGGCGTAAACAGTTTTCCG
>JAXIVJ010002379.1:60000-111114 GCA_036785665.1 Chirona hameri
TGTGTGATAATAGGGACATCCACTTGACTAAAATGTGTGGTTAGTGGGCGGAAGTTGTGTTATGAGTCGATAGTGCCGCTCATAATTGTACAAAGGAATGCAGGCTGGGAATGTGTCACTGCGCGGCCACAATTAGCCCTCATTAGGGAACTTAGTTTATACCAAGCCACGCAATATTACGTTGTTGTTTAATTGCACCGATTTCCTAAACATACTGGTATGCACATTATGTAAATATTGATCCCCTGCACGGTACCTTTACAGCCTTCCGCTGATGTCGTACGCTCTGTCAGTCCAGAATTACCTGCTTTCGTCGTGTCCAGTTGGTAAATATCAAATTTATAATGTTATTCAAGTACGTTATACAAAAATGAATGAATGCTTGAACAATGAACGCCCTGGTTAAAAGCGAAAAGTTTCGTTGCTAACGGCGCCAGAGGAAAAGTTAAAAAAGTTTGTTTTCCGTCTCACGTCCGCTTAATGTGATGCAGTGAGGCCCGCTTTCCGCTGTGTGAAGCATGCAAATGTCTGCGTGTTTCATCGAAGCTGTTGATATTGGAATCAGGCTCCACGCAGCCAGACCCATAAATATTGAAATGGGGAAACAATTGTGCGTTCGCCATTCGTTGCGTCCACGACAGAAGAACATCAGTCTTTTTTTTAATGTGAGCTTTGAATTATACTTGCACATGGGTTAGAATTTAGATGATCGGTTAAGTATAGTTTGTCTATGCATCCATTGCGTTGAATTATTGTTATTAAACCTACCTTTTTGTAAGATGCGTGATGGCATGAAGGAAATGCGTCTCAGAAAAGTTGCTGATACTTAAGATTCCGTCTATCATCCAATGGCTATTTTGGCAAATGCTAATGCAGATGAAATCTCGAATATGCAGATGATATTCGTGCAGCTGAATTGCTGGCAGTATTGCTGATATGACGAATTTATCATGAACATGCTAGCAAGGCCTTCCTGATAAATCAAGTTACATTTCGCTGTATCTAGATGTAAATTAACTTACAAAGTAAAATTGAAGACTGGTTGTGTGTCTGTTCTAACAATGAGTACTATACTAATTCTGTCAAAGAAATGTAGGTCCTCTTCTGAAATAAGAAACGTAGAAACGTGATGGAAAGTGGGAGACAGTGAATCTTTGACCTTGTCTTGAAAGAAACACAGTCCTCTATGCACAATTTATTTTCAGATTTGAGCTCCTCTTGTCTTAATCTACCTTTTGCTGTCTCAAATTGTATCATGATAAAATGTATATTTACCAAATATACATGATAAAGTTAAAATTTTGCTTAACTGCAGGTAAGCAAATTTTAGAAAAAAATATGACCAAAAAGTCAGAGAAATGCACTTGGCACTTGACACTTGGACGTGCCAGGCGAGAAAATGAAAGGAAGTTATTCAAACATGAAACTTTAATGCGTGAACTTTCGCAAAGCGTGGTTTTCCGACATTGTTGTCAGTTTGGCTATTTCAACTCAAGCATAATACCGTGATTTTGTATTGTATGAGTGTCATTTATTAGAATACGCAATGCACATTTCACTTGTAAAAAAATGCGACGGAGCATTCATTTATACTTCCATTCAACAATACACCTATGCGGCAATGAGATGCGATTATAATAATTCATGCAATATGCACGAAAACCCAGTCGTCACATTTTCTGTCATTAGCATTCTGTTATTGTCAGCGCTGAGTAGCTATCGCCTGTGTCATAATAGGTCGTCTCGTTTTCATCCGACCCGCCATACCCGCCATCGTTATCAGGGGCGTCCTCATTATCTCGTCAACGTCGACGTCCATTTCGATGAAGGGTTGGAAAGCGTTGGCGGAAGGCCACAGCGGCCGGTTTAAGAAGGCGATGTGACTCTTTGCTGGCGGAATATGGGTTGAATGGGTTGGGTTGGTTATATATACCTGTAATAATTGAGGAAGGTTCTTGTGATGTCCCGAAATGAGATGAGATACTGAACGATTCATGTTGATTTGTCTTTGAGCCCCATTGGAAGATGTCGTTACGTACTGACGATGATACGTTCAAGAAACACATTTTTGGTAGCATTCCATGTTTCTATGTTTCTACCAGGCAGAGTATTTCTGGTATTTTGGTCGCGTGCTTGGCTCCTAATATCGAATTCAAACACTTTTTGGATTGTAGACATTTTATGTTTCCCTTTTCTTCGGTAGAGTTCACAGACCAGTTACCTACATAAAGGTTATTGACTTCTGTCGAAGTACTTAGCTTAGCTGCTCCTTAATGTTCTTCAGTGGTTGTCTAATTTGACGGATGATAATATTAAATGTGAAAACTTCCGTTTCTGTGAGCTGAAGTAACTGAAAAGACAGACATATCTTGAAACGTCACCGAACATTTAAGTCATGAAATTCAATTCCGCACAGATATAACACAAGTTTGTGTATGCGAATCAGGTCTCAGACAGCATGTGCTTCGATCTACGAAACCAGACACGCAGGAAGCAAATTTCGTAATGGCTTGTGGTTACTTCATCAAGATCAGATATGATGGAGGACTGGCTTTGTTGACCGATTGTTGCTTCAATGAAGCTACTCTGAATGTCGGCGATATCGTCAGTGGAGTGAAGTATCCCGAGGGAAGTTCATCCACCGCCCAGTGTATTCACTATCAAACCGCCGTGAGCAAACAGTTCGGCGCTCCAAACCGCCCGCACTGCAGAAATAATGTTCGTCGATCCCAATCTTGAAACGTGCTGTTTATGTTTTAACCTTGCTGATGGCTCATTGCTCATCGGCATCGTTTTGCTGTTGCATTCAGTGCTTTGTGCCATCGGCAGCGGCTACTGCTTGAATTTAGTCAAGAACAGCTTCGACGCCAAGGAAAAATTCGATGACTACTTCCCGGATGGGTGGCCAAAAATGGAATCATTGGTAACCATATATCTCCTATTCAACTGCATCTCTATCATATTCCATTCAGTTTTGATATTTGGGGTCCAGAAGGACCACTTTGTTCTATTGAAAATATGGTTGATTTACATGGGCATGGTGATTGTGGCAGTGGTGTTGGTGATTGTGTTATACCATGTTACGCGATTAAACTCATTCACGATGACCTTGTCTGACACAGTTCTTGTTTCAGTGTTGGGGTACTGGTGGTCAGTGGTGTATGTGTACAGAAAAGAAGCCATGCTGCTATAATTGTGAATATCATGTGTCTGTTTCCCATGAAAACATGGTTTTCTTCTGATCGTGTGTTCACATTAATACCTATCCTCCGGAATATTATTTGCAATTTGATAGTTAAGCACGGACATTAAAAAAGCTGTATGAACCGGAAAATCCGTGCGATGTTCTAAAGATTCGTATTTGCATCTCGCTAATCATTCACCAATGAACCAGGTTCAGATATAGATGCCAATAGCAATTAACCCTTGCGGCCTTTCTTTCTGGTGTGTCGCAGAAGGCCTTTTCGCTATATACTTAACCTTGTTCTTTTAACCTTAACCTTGAAGAAAATCTTTGTTCGCGTCCTAACAAATAATGTTATTAAATTAGATAATGTTAGGAACAAATACTTTTCAGTTAAGTTCAGTTCAGTTTATTTAGCATATCATCAACGGGCAAACATTTACCTTATTACAAAATCAGTCAATAAAAAGAGACAGTAAACAAATGAATGGAACACTAAGCGCAATATCGCACTTCAGAAAGCTTCTTGTCACGTACATGCGCGATGATATATTTCTTTAAGATGTAAAATACTTCAACTCCACACCTTAATTTCGTACGGTTCCGGTCTAAAAAGGCGTTTCACAGTTTCGGAATGCGACAGAACGGAGTACTTTTGACTGTACTGACGCGAGCATTTGGCACACGGATGAGCATCTCATTACCAACAATGCGAGACGGGGCAGCTGGAGGGAACTTCTCAAACAAGAAAGATGAGTTGATGACATGACGGAGATATTTCGCCTCATGGAAACTCGTTGGTCGGAGCTCGTTGATTCTGAAGCCTCCGGCTTCTTGTATCCCCTCGCGAGCTGGAAACAGTCATAAAACCCAAAGCTCGGGGCTCGGGCTTATGACGGGGCGTTTTGTTTCTCTTCGCTGGAATTTGGTACGGTTGATTTGGCTACGCTAAGTCAGGCATTACCTCATGCAAATTGGATGGCAAAGCAATATGTAGTTTCTGGTTCTTTGAAATTAAAGCAAATATACTGACCCATCCACGGACCTCTACATATCTAGAGAGCATGTAACCCATCTTAGAATCGAAAGATGGAAAACATGACCAATTAACTTTTCAATTTCGTGAATTATGCTTAATCACAACTTATCTTCTTCTCTCGTAACTTTTTAGAAAAACCGTGGGTGCGTAAGAGATCCAAGGTCTAAATGCAGCCAGTTGAATGGCATTATTTCTGACCTATTGGTCGTGTCGGGTCATCACAAAAAGGTTGCTTCAGAGGAAGTTGTAATAAAACGTATATTTACAGCAGTGCGAGTGACGACCTCTCGTGGGGACGCCCGCACAACGACTTCCTCGTCTCTCCACACAGAGGCGTCTCGCTCCCCCTCCCCCCCCCCCCCCCCCTCCCCCCGGTGACCCCAAAACCGTGTCAGGGTGGCGAACAATAGTTCGGTCCGGCGAGCCGGCGTGCCCCCTCCGCCACACCTGAGACAGCGTCCAGACAGGCGTCCCCGGCCACGCCCAGACAGACTGTCAGGAGGGACAGAGACACCGCGACGGTCACCGGGGTCACTGCCCGACACAGACTGTCAGGAGGGACAGAGACACCGCGACGGTCACCGGGGTCATTGCCCGGCACAGACTGTCAGGAGGGACAGAGACACCGTGACAGTCACCGGGGTCACTGCCCGGCATACACTGTCAGGAGGGACAGAGACACCGCGACGGTCACCGGGGTCACTGCCCGGCACAGACTGTCAGGAGGGACAGAGACACCGCGACGGTCACCGGGGTCACTGCCCGACACAGACTGTCAGGAGGGACAGAGACACCGCGACGGTCACCGGGGTCACACAGACTGTCAGGAGGGACAGAGACACCGCGACGGTCACCGGGGTCACTGCCCGGCACAGACTGTCAGGAGGGACAGAGACACCGCGACGGTCACCGGGGTCACTGCCCGACACACACTGTCAGGAGGGACAGAGACACCGCGACGGTCACCGGGGTCACTGCCCGGCACAGACTGTCAGGAGGGACAGAGACACCGCGACGGTCACCGGGGTCACTGCCCGGCATAAACTGACAGGAGGGACAGAGACACCGCGACGGTCATCGGGGTCACTGCCCGGCACAGACTGTCAGGAGGGACAGAGACACCGCTGCACTGCGACGGTCACCGGGGTCACTGCCCGGCACAGACTGTCAGGAGGGACAGAGACACCGCGACGGTCACCGGGGTCACTGCCCGGCATAAACTGGCAGGAGGGACAGAGACACCGCGACGGTCACCGGGGTCACACAGACTGTCAGAGGGACAGAGACACCGCGACGGTCACCGGGGTCACTCCCCGGCACAGACTTCCAGGAGGGACAGAGACACCGCGACGGTCACCGGGGTCACTGCCCGACACAGACTGTCAGGAGGGACAGAGACACCGCGACGGTCACCGGGGTCACTGCCCGGCACAGACTGTCAGGAGGGACAGAGACACCGCGACGGTCACCGGGGTCACACAGACTGTCAGGAGGGACAGAGACACCGCGACGGTCACCGGAGTCACTGCCCGGCACAGACTGTCAGGAGGGACAGAGATACCGCGACGGTCACCGGGGTCACTGCCCGGCACAGACTGTCAGGAGGGACAGAGACACCGCGACGGTCACCGGAGTCACTGCCCGGCATAAACTGTCAGGAGGGACAGAGACACCGCGACGGTCACCGGGGTCACTGCCCGACATAAACTGTCAGGAGGGACAGAGACACCGCGACGGTCACCGGAGCCACTGCCCGACACAGACTGTCAGGAGGGACAGAGACTCCGCGACGGTCACCGGGGTCACTGCCCGGCACAACACACTGCCAGGAGGGACAGAGACACCGCGACGGTCACCGGGGTCACTGCCGGGCACACACTGTCAGGAGAGACATAGACACCGCGACGGTCACCGGGGTCACTGCCCGGCACACACTGTCAGGAGGGACAGACACCGCGACGGTCACCGGGGTCACTGCCCGACACAGACTGTCAGGAGGGACAGAGACACCGCGACGGTCACCGGGGTCATTGCCCGGCACAGACTGTCAGGAGGGACAGAGACACCGCGACGGTCACCGGGGTCACTGCCCGGCATAAAGACTGTCAGGAGGGACAGAGACACCGCAACGGTCACCGGAGTCACTGCCCGGCACAGACTGTCAGGAGGGACAGAGACACCGTGACGGTCACCGGGGTCACTGCCCGGCACAGACTATCAGGAGGGACAGAGACACCGCGACGGTCACCGGGGTCACTGCCCGGCACACACTGTCAGGAGGGACAGAGACACCGCGACGGTCACCGGGGTCACTGCCCGGCACACTGTCAGGAGGGACAGAGACACCGCGACGGTCACCGGGGTCACTGCCCGGCACACACTGTCAGGAGGGACAGAGACACCGCGACGGTCACCGGGGTCACTGCCCGACACAGACTGTCAGGAGGGACAGACACCGCGACGGTCACCAAGCACACCTGTGCACACAACAACACAACAGAAATACAAATCAATATGAAACGTACTGATTACTGGCAATGTTGGCAATAGATTGCTATAATAACAGAACCTAATGTCTTGATGCCGAACGAATAGCTTCGCCGCCGGGCTCTTTGGCGCCCTAAATAACAGTAATGGGTTGGCTCAATGCTCAATGTGTCAGCCACGCGTGTGCCAAGCATTTATGCGGGAAATAGGTTGTGCAGCTATTATAGGGTTTCACCCTTGCCTTCTCTCCATTTGAATTAATTGAAAATGTTAAGAGTGCAAATATCTACACTCTTATAGAGAGTGAGGGTAAATAAAAAAGGTAGATGATAGTTTACTCTCTCACAAAGGGTAACGTTAAGGGTTTATCCGTTCGCACAGGGTAATCTCGAGAAGAAAAAAATACCCTCTGGGCGAGAGTAAATGAAAAGAGTTTACCACCCGGTGGGTGGTGAAAAACGTCTGTAGGCCGTTACCCGGCTGTGGCGGGATTACCCTCTAGGAAAGGGCAACAAAGTTGTCAGTCCAAAGCTTGCTTTCTATTTGAAACAGAGTTAACTTAAAATTTGTAAAGGACTGAAATATGTATCATATTCGTATTGCTACTGTTTCCACGTGAAGACATCTATCTAAATTTGTAAATTAAAATTGTTTTAATATTTACTGAATTTCCCTACTTCAGAACATTTTAAGTTCTTTATTTCTTTAAGGGGAGATAATGACCTTTTTATTTATGTATCTACATTATTTTATTACACATGTATGGTATCAAATTGATCGCATCTCAATTTAAAAGTGAAATAACAAGTTTTTATATTTCGAAAATTTCATTTTGGGAAATTAACACTATGTTAATTAACACTATTATATATGGTGACGAGCAGTATGATCCGCCACTATCTCTGGTTTGAATGTTGGTTTGTAAACAAGTCATAGGGCCATAAATGAAGTAAGTGCGCGCCAAAAAACGTGACAACGTCCCTGATTGCTCAATGAAACAAATCGCCGACACTAAATAGGTCGGCGTTGGGTGCATATGTAAACTTCCGATTTCATTGCCATTTTTTCATTGTTTCATGATTTGTTTGAAGATGTATTTTGTTTGTATCATAAGCTTAAGTCTAGTGTTATGTACAGCCAGAGACAAAACAAAACAAAACTCATAATGTTGAAAATACATGAACCAATGTTTAACTAATTGAGGGTTGCAACCACTAACTAGACCGTCGTTGGGTACATTGCATAAGTTAACTGTTAATTTGATTGCCTTTGTATTCAATGTTTGTTGATTTGTAAGGGCAGTAGGGCACATAATCACGATAAACAGAGTGGAAGGCATATTTTCCATACCTTTTCGTCAAAAAGCAATACCGGATGTTGGTGAACACCGAAATTCGTTACCAGTACTTGAGAGAACCGGTCGTTAAAACTGTGAAACGCTTATCAACTTTAACTTGAAATATCTTGGGTTGGCATGTTTATATGCAAAATGTAATAAATTTACAATATATTTTGGTCTTGTCTGTCGATTTCAAGTGATAAGTCCATTTGTGTGGGACAAGGTCATTATTTCCCTTTAATATGTATATATTTGTCTTTCCGGAAGCCGCTTTGTGGTTGCCGTATTCGGGCCTTAATTATGACATTGGGATTATGGGAGTGGCGGAAGTGGTGAGCGCCATCACTTTGAGTGACACTTGTAAATTAGTACTTCCCCTGGGCCAATCACCCTGCATTTGCTACCGTAGTTATAATTTTCCACAAGTGAACTGGCTTTTGGCTGGAAAAGTTGACATTCTCCATCGCCTACCCTTTCTCTACCTTGCAGGCTTAGTGGATCACCCACAAACTATGCTACTACCTCCCAGGTATTTATCCTCGTTAGTAAATGTTTACTCTGCGTAATTCACGATGGTTATCTCACCGCTGGCTCGGCTGACCTGTCCTGTCGGCACGAGCTCCAGTCCCGTGATCGCCCGGGGGCGCGACTCGGGACGGGCACGGCTCGCGCCAGACTGGCCGGCGGCCGGCGCGTACAGCGCCCCAGGCGCTATTCTCGTCTTGCGCTCCTCCTCGCGCTCGGCCGGCTGATCGGGCGGTTTGACCGACGAGGCGGCCGTCCCCTTACGAAGGCGGAGGGGGGGGGGGGAGGTGGCGGTGCTTTGATTGTGAGCGGTCTTCCTTCAGGTCAGCTGACGCGTGCCACTGGGCTGGCTGACAAATGGACAGAGCCGAAATTAGGGTTGGCGATTTTATATATAGAGTGGTGGTATTATTCAGTGCATGAATCATTGGCTGAGTAGACCCTTTCCGGCGTATGTTCATATATCAAATATGTTGCCTATAGATATCATGTTTAAAAAGCGAAAGCTTATAGACTAGGTTCACCGACATTTTGATGTGTTATGATTAAGTTTGTTTTCTGATATCCTGGCAGGCCCAGCGCAGTTGAGTCCGAGTCGATGTCCGAGTCGGTCAGAGTCGGCAGTTTTGGCTGCAGAGTCGGAGCCTGAGTTGGAGTCGTTAAAATCTTACCGACTCCGACTCCGGCCCGGAGTCGGGGTCGACTTTTTGGCAATTGGCGATTACTTTGGTCGATAGAATAGTCGTTGGCCTAGGGACATTAACTATACACCCCTTTCGAAAGAAAATGAGTGGACAATGAATCGAGTAGAAAGTTTACTCAACTAGCGATAGATTTCCGCATGATGAAGATATGGAATAATGTTTGTCATCTGATGATAACTGGGGTTTTGGATGCACCTACTCTTATGGTCACAAGGCGCCAATTGTAATGTCATCGTGCTCGTTTCGTCAAGGAGATTCGAATCATACCATGGTGACCAGGTTACCTAAGTCAAATGCAAAATTTGACCTCAGGTCAAGGTAATTTAAGATCATGTGGTGAACCAGGTATGTTGTGCTGCGCAATGTCGGACGCGTCTCGACGAGACATACACAGTGGTGCTGGTCTCACGTTCTTATCTTCATGTTATGCTAGCAAGAGTTATTGGCAAAGTAGTGTTGGTCACCTCGCATGACCTCACTCGATCTTGTAGGGGTCACCGAGCAACAATTTGTTCTTTGGTCATCAAAATGAGGTATAATAGCATAATCTTAAAATAATTATTATGATCCAATGTGTATCCTCTGATACGAAAACATTTGTATATTGCTCGTTGACTTATAATGGGAAGATCACGAAACCTGACCTTAGGTCACCGATATAAAAATATGTGATAGCAGGGACGTAGGCATCTAATGACTTGATTACGTCCTGTGAGTTTTGAAGTGTTCAGCCAAACACTGTGGCCAGTGGCTGTCGCACGACCGCAAAGCATCTAGCTCGCTTGTGCATTTAACTATGTTGAAAACAAACCTGACTTAGTAGTTGTTTAGATTTCCTTAAAAATCAGAAAAAGAAGTGCCAATTTTCGATCGATTTCAGTTGTGTAGGGGCATGGCACGATGCCCAAATACATCCGCCCTTGAGCACCCCCAATGATTTTGGGAAATCCACACCCCTGACTGGTAGACTTGGTTCCGGAGACAAGGCGGCGGAGAGCGGCGCACTGACTGGCCAGCTGTAAGACAGCGCAGGATCCGGGAGCAGCAGCGGCTCCAGCGAAGACGAGCTGGAGCAAGCTGGGGCTGAAGCCAAGCTGCTGCGAGCTGGGCCGGCGGCGGCGGCTGACTGCGCTCGCTGCTCAGTGCCCGTTTCGCGGGTTCCGCCGCCTGCAGGCGAGCGCGACTGTGCTGGACGCGCGGCCGGCACGCTTCGCCCGTGGTCGATCGGGCGGCGTAGCATTGTTCTCCATACTGTTTAGAATAAAGACAAACACAAATAGATGGCATTGCAGATATTGCTTTCTAGTATACGGTTGGATAACGGATATAGGCCGGAATCGGAGTTGAAGTTGGAGTCGGAGTCGGAGTCGGAGTCGGAGTCTGAGTCGGAGTCGGAGTCGGAGTCGGAGTCGGAGTCGGAGTCGGAGTTGCTCAAATGCTGTCTACTCTGCAGCCCTGCCGGAGTGACGCAACACTGAATAAGATGGTGTCCATAATGTTGTTGTTTGTATAGGAAAACGCTGGCAAAACAAGATACATTAGATTATATCTAGATGGTTGCGGCACCATGGGGGACGTTGGCGGTTCTCAGTTCGAATATTATTGTAAACCTTTAAAGGGCAAACAGCAACGAAGCTGAGCTCTAAAATTTATTGAAACTATTCAACCCGCGCCGTGCCGGTGCTCGGCGCCACCTTTGCCGTGGCGGGTGGGGGGGGGGCGTTTCGACCCCCCCCCCCTCTAACTCGGATCCTATTGGACGTAGATACAAACCGAAAACACCGTTGGAAAGCCCGTCTAAATGCATTTTGAGACTATTTCAAGCATTTTTTTCTTAGGTCAATATTGAGGTCACCAGAGGTCATCAAGGATCAGATTTTCAAGTTTTAGGACTTCGCTCCAGAAATCCCCGATATCACAGGAACGCAAAAAAAAACAATGGAAAGCTCTTGAAAAAAATTGAATCGCCATGGTGTCCTGATATTTTAGCTCAGGTCAATAGTTTAGGCTCCAGAGCTCATCAAATGTCAAAAATGATATTTTTTTAGCAAAACAGATTTCAAAAATATATTTTTACCTAAGAAAAAAGGGCAATAATTTTGACGCCATCGTGTTTTTCTCGTCCAGGCGCTTCGCATCATATGCATGCTGACCAGGTTAGGTCAACTTAGAAATTTGGCCTTAGGTCAAAGTCAAGTGTTGACCCAATTAGGTCATTTTGCGCATTGGGAGACGTGCCTCAACGAGAGAAACATATTGGTGCCAGTTTCACTTATCTATCTTGATGTTGTCGAGAGTTATTGGCAAAAAGGTGTTGGGCATTCTTTGGGAACGTAATGCTTCCGAAAATAAATTAGATAAATTTCAAAATAGGGCGAACATACCTCAGGAGTCAGCGCGCCCTTCAACCCCAATAAACCAACGGTAACAAGCAATATTTCAAAAGAATCCGAAAGCAACGGATTTCCCAAATTGGTGCAATCGCTGTCAGCTGTGCGCTGTCTGTCGGATCCTGTGACGTTTCGACAGTTAATTGGATCGTTCATCGTGTACTCCTGCACGGTTGACTAGACCTTCCTTCATTTAAGCTGCTCCTTCAGCAAATATGATCTCTGTAGCCGGCACCGCCGCCCCGTGGCGGATGTGCCGAGGCGTCAGGCGCAAGCGATGCATAACGATTGCTGATTTGATTCCACTGACACGATCAGGGGTGATGTGCCTCATCGTACAGAAGCACGTGAGGGGATTATTTTTCTGAGAAGTCTGAGGAGGCAGGAGCGATAGCATGGTTGTGCATGGAGAAACGCTGGGAGAAACGATTGCGTTAGTCAAACAAGACGGAGCTCTAAGTTCCATTATGTTTCCGGGCAGAGCGTCGTTTTATTGCAAAACAGACACATTATCAATGCATTAACGCTTATCTGTTGACGTTTTCTGCTTTAGGTTCGCATGCTGTCTGTGACACGTTCACGCCACTGCTTTAAAAGAAGAAACGTGAAAGTGGGCGAAAAATAAATGAGACCGACTTTGTGTTGTGACAATATAGACGGACTTCAGACCAGAGCCTAGTTTCGCCAAAGTTACTCATGGAAACTAAACAACTGGCGCCAGAAGAGATGATAAACTACAGCGACGCTGAGTGTTCTTTTAGAAAATGTCCATTAACACCTCCACAATTAGTTGCGACTACCTCTGACCCCTGCACCTGGTGTTTAACAGCCCCTTGGCTATCTCTCGTAAACTTTACGTAACCAGCTTCAGAGGAGCAGCGTCCCGTGCCAAGTCCCAAGATCCCTTGTAATCCTCCCGACTGCCGGTCCTACATCCTCTGTCACGCCCACGTTAAAGGGAATAGTGCACCTTGGGAAAAGTACGGGGAATGATGGAAAAGAGTGTCCTGATTACGGTTCTGGCATTCGTTTTTGCGAGAAAAAAGTACCAATTTGTCATAATTGGAAAAATATTGATATTAATACATATGACGTCACAAGAATCTTGCGTCACCAAAACGAGTTGTGACGTCATACCGGCAAAAGTGTATCCTTGAATCAGAATATGTAAGCAACACTAGCAACCTCGTTCGCTGGGTCGCGACTCACGAGTATATTGGTCGCGATTGAAAATGTGTGAATGTTTACACTATGGCCTTGTATGAGTAGAGTTGGAGTGGCGTTGCGTGAACACATACCCATAATGTTCATGTGCATAAATAAATGTGATATACCTACCCACAAATGTGTTTATATGTGTGTTCATCGGTGTGTGTGTTAATATTTCAGCTACCGGTATGAGCCACCCAGCAAAATGTGTGCCTTTTCAAGACGAGTGTCAACATTATTTTCAATTGGAAATCCAATGAAAATTGACAAAGTTATAGCCAATACTATTTCGAGCTAAGCGTTAATTCAACGTAAACAAAAAACAAACTTTGTCCAAATTTAATCGATATATTGCATGAACACCGACCAGCCACCAATTTACAAATGCGTCTTTTCACGAAGCATCTATTTGTAATTTTCAATTGGAAATCGGTTCACAATTGACAAAGATGATTACTTGAAACCAGGCCTGCGGAGTCGACATAATTTTAGCAACTCCTACTCCGACTCCGACTCCGGCCTGAAAAAATCGACTCCGACTCCGACTCCGATTCCAACTCCGACTCCTGCCTATATCCGTTCTCCAATCGCATGCTAAGCAATATCTGCAATGCCATCTATTTTGTCCGTTTGTTTTTATTCTTAACAGTATGGAGAACAATGCTACGCCGCCCGAGCACTGGCGTGCCGGCCGCGCGTCCAGCCCATTTGCGCTCGCCTGCAGGCGACGGAATAAAATGAAGATAAGAACGCGAGACCGGCACCACTGTCTATCTCTAGTCGAGACGCGTCCGACATTGTGCAGCACGACATACCTGGTTCACCACATGACCTTAGTTACTAGACATGAGGTCAAATTTTGAATTTCACTTAGATAACCTGGTCACCATGGTATGATTCGAATCTCTTTGACGAAGCGAGCACGATGATATTAACATGGGCGCCGTGTGACCGTAAGAATCGTGCGTTCAAAGCCCCAATCATCATCATATGACGTACACAAGTATTGCCCTGTCTTCACCAGGCGCAAATATACCGCCAGTTGAGTAAACTTTCCACTAGATTCATTTTCCACTCATTTTCTTTCGAAAGGTATGTAAAGTTAATGTTCCTAGGCCGACCAGCCAGCCAGCCAGACAGACAGACACAAATCTGTTTTCTACAATTTTCAAACATTTATCGTTTTTCCACCAACATGACGTCATCAAAATATCATTATTTCCCCCATTTCTCAACCAATTTCAATGCAATTTGTACAGCATACGTATAATTGTTGTATACTTAGATACTGAAAATGTTAGTAAGATGCACCGCATGTCAAAAAAGTTATGCAAGAAAAACCTCAGGGAGGGTCGTTTTAGGAGGTAGGGCGAGGGTTAAACCTGTGGTAGTGAAGACTTAGCTCCGCTTTCTCCTCTGTTTTCGGAATTTTTCCATGTTTACATTTTTGTAGATATTAAATTTAGATTTATAAAAATATGATATGTTTAATTCCTAACATTAAGTAGTGATAACAATTGCGCTGCCAGACCACCTGTTGTGGCCGGAATACTGTACATCGTGTCGCTATGTCTGTTACTCCTGACAGGGCTCCGGACAGGTATTGACTGGGCTCCGGACTCTGGGCACCTGTTGTGCCCAGAATACTGCATCGTGTCGCTATGTTTGTTACTCCTGAGAGGGCTCCGGACAGGTATTGACTGGGCTCCGGACTCTGGGCTCCTGTTGTGCCCAGAATACTGCATCGTGTTGCTATGTGTGATTCTCCGGAAATAGCCCCGGCAGCAGCTCAGCAGCTTGGCGTGCTTGGCACAGGACCCGCTTCTGGAACCGCCGGGTCATATCCGCCCCGTGCAAGCCACTCATCATGGATATCGCCGGCGGTGATAATTTCCGTGAAGCCTCTAATGACCAAAGCTCATGCGAGCGTGGGCTCTCGGCCTGTACATGGGCTCTCAGCCTGCACGTGGCCGCTGCAGGGAGACATTGGAACGCCCGCTGGCTTTGGAAATTCAGGCACGCGTCCCTTCCCTCAGGACAGAAGTGGGTTATCGTCGACTATACGACGACAATGGTATGCCGTACGCATTACGTTCATGGGTCATGCTGTTTGGTGCAACTTAACTCTTGCAAGACATACCTACATCTTTGCCACGGCTGATGATTGTTTTTAGATCATAGTAGATGAGGAGCCATATTCTTGTGGCACTATTTTCTTCTCCACTCAGTGTCTCTGGGACTCGAAATTAATGGCTTTTAGTTATTCCACTCTAGCATGCTGATCCTCTTAACAACACCTAAAGACGATTTATCATCATTGATAATGCAAAAAACTGCGGCCATGAGGTCGTGAACGACACATAACTATATATTTCTCAATTCATATATATATATATATATATATATATATATATATATATATATATATATATATATATATATATATATCTCAATTCATGGGCTGAAACTTAAGCCACTACGTCTGGACAATGGTAACGCCATGCACATACGACAACGACACACATACGACACACTCTTTCTGATATTTATAATTCCTGATTGAAAAAAGCTACACCTAGCTCGGCTATTCATTAACTTTGTGTTGCCAACTTCTATGGAAGAAGGTGATGTTCACAAAAACAGTATATGCAACAGTTGAATGGCGAACGGTTAGCTTCAATGTCAGCAGCGGTTGACCAGCAGGCAGCGACGTTGAATTTCGGTAGCATCTGGCAGGTAGACGGCTGGCTTGAATGTCGGCAACAGTTGGCTCCACTAGCTGCACCTGCCTTGATTAGCAGGTGACTAGTGGAGCTTTGCGGCTGACTGGCATGCGACTAGCTCCAATGTCAGAAGCAGGGATGTAGGAACGTGACGAAAAGTGTGTGTGTGTGGGGGGGGGGGGCAGTGAAACTTTGATCTCGTCTTGAGAGAAATCCCCCCCCCCTTATGTAAGATTTCTTTGCAATTTTGGGCTCTTCTCGTTTTGGCGAAACTTTTGCCATTACAATTTTTCCTACTAAGCAAAAGACAATATTTTAGCAAAACATTCGTCCGAAAAGTGAGGGAGCCATGGCCCCCTGCCCCCACCCTGTTCCTACGACTAAGGTCAGAATCAGTTGACTGGCTGGCGGCTAGCGTGAATTTCAGCAGCAGTTGAGTGCCAAGCGGCTAGCTCAATCCAACAGCAGTTGATTTTCAGGCGGCTAGCTCAGATATCCGCATCAGTTAACTTGCAGATGGCTAGTCTAGCTTAGCACCACCAAATGACTGGCAGGCAGCTAACTCAGATATCCGTATCAGTTAACTTTCAGATGGCTAGTCTAGCTTAGCACCAAATGACTGGGAGGCAGCTAACTCAGCTCAGCGGCTGACTGGACGCCAGCTAGCCGGCGGCTGCCACTGCCAGCTCGCGGTCGCGGCGAGGTGGCTGACTGGACGCCAGCTCAGCGGCTGACTGGACGCCAGCTAGCCGGCGGCTGCCACTGCCAGCTCGCGGTCGCGGCGAGGTGGCTGACTGGACGCCAGCTCAGCGGCTGACTGGACGCCAGCTAGCTGGCGGCTGCCATTGCCAGCTCGCGGTCGCAGCGAGGCGAGGCGGCTAGTGTCAGAGTTCAACTGGTCCCCCGCCTCGGCTCCGCTGCTCAATATCTGCCCGGCCGGACGCTATGGAGGGCCGTAGAAGTTTGATATGCGTTGCCAGTTTGTGATACCACAGGGGCGGCACGGCGCTTGATTAACCCAGAGGATAGTGTTGCCGTGTGCTGGACTGCCGGCCAGCTGTGTAGGTCGTGTGCTGGACTGCCGGCCAGCTGTGTAGGCCGTGTGCTGGACTGTCGGCCAGCTGTGTAGGCCGTGTGCTGGACTGCCGGCCAGCTGTGTAGGTCGTGTGCTGGACTGCCGGCCAGCTGTGTAGGTCGTGTGCTGGACTGCCGGCCAGCTGTGTAGGCCGTGTGCTGGACTGCCGGCCAGCTGTGTAGGCCGTGTGCTGGACTGCCGGCCAGCTGTGTAGGTCGTGTGCTGGACTGCCGGCCAGCTGTGTAGGCCGTGTGCTGGACTGCTGGCCAGCTGTGTAGGCCGTGTGCTGGACTGTCGGCCAGCTGTGTAGGTCGTGTGCTGGACTGCCGGCCAGCTGTGTAGGTCGTGTGCTGGACTGCCGGCCAGCTGTGTAGGTCGTGTGCTGGACTGCCGGCCAGCTGTGTAGGCCGTGTGCTGGACTGCCGGCCAGCTGTGTAGGCCGTGTGCTGGACTGCCGGCCAGCTGTGTAGGTCGTGTGCTGGACTGCCGGCCAGCTGTGTAGGCCGTGTGCTGGACTGCTGGCCAGCTGTGTAGGCCGTGTGCTGGACTGTCGGCCAGCTGTGTAGGTCGTGTGCTGGACTGCCGGCCAGCTGTGTAGGTCGTGTGCTGGACTGCCGGCCAGCTGTGTAGGCCGTGTGCTGGACTGCCGGCCAGCTGTGTAGGTCGTGTGCTGGACTGCCGGCCAGCTGTGTAGGTCGTGTGCTGGACTGTCGGCCAGCTGTGTAGGTCGTGTGCTGGACTTTCGGCCAGCTGTGTAGGTCGTGTGCTGGACTGTCGGCCAGCTGTGTAGGTCGTGTGCTGGACTGCCGGCCAGCTGTGTAGGCCGTGTGCTGGACTGCCGGCCAGCTGTGTAGGTCGTGTGCTGGACTGCCGGCCAGCTGTGTAGGCCGTGTGCTGGACTGCCGGCCAGCTGTGTAGGCCGTGTGCTGGACTGCCGGCCAGCTGTGTAGGCCGTGTGCTGGACTGTCGGCCAGCTGTGTAGGTCGTGTGCTGGACTGTCGGCCAGCTGTGTAGGTCGTGTGCTGGACTGCCGGCCAGCTGTGTAGGCCGTGTGCTGGACTGCCGGCCAGCTGTGTAGGCCGTGTGCTGGACTGCCGGCCAGCTGTGTAGGCCGTGTGCTGGACTGCCGACCAGCTGTGTAGGCCGTGTGCTGGACTGCCGGCCAGCTGTGTAGGCCGTGTGCTGGACTGCCGGCCAGCTGTGTAGGCCGTGTGCTGGACTGCCGGCCAGCTGTGTAGGTCGTGTGCTGGACTGCCGGCCAGCTGTGTAGGTCGTGTGCTGGACTGCCGGCCAGCTGTGTAGGTCGTGTGCTGGACTGCCGGCCAGCTGTGTAGGTCGTGTGCTGGACTGTCGGCCAGCTGTGTAGGCCGTGTGCTGGACTGCCGGCCAGCTGTGTAGGCCGTGTGCTGGACTGCCGGCCAGCTGTGTAGGTCGTGTGCTGGACTGCCGGCCAGCTGTGTAGGCCGTGTGCTGGACTGCCGGCCAGCTGTGTAGGCCGTGTGCTGGACTGTCGGCCAGCTGTGTAGGTCGTGTGCTGGACTGCCGACCAGCTGTGTAGGTCGTGTGCTGGACTGCCGGCCAGCTGTGTAGGCCGTGTGCTGGACTGTCGGCCAGCTGTGTAGGCCGTGTGCTGGACTGCCGGCCAGCTGTGTAGGCCGTGTGCTGGGCTGCCGGCCAGCTGTGTAGGTCGTGTGCTGGACTGTCGGCCAGCTGTGTAGGCCGTGTGCTGGACTGCCGGCCAGCTGTGTAGGTCGTGTGCTGGACTGCCGGCCAGCTGTGTAGGCCGTGTGCTGGACTGCCGGCCAGCTGTGTAGGTCGTGTGCTGGACTGTCGGCCAGCTGTGTAGGCCGTGTGCTGGACTGCCGGCCAGCTGTGTAGGCCGTGTGCTGGACTGTCGGCCAGCTGTGTAGGCCGTGTGCTGGACTGTCGGCCAGCTGTGTAGGCCGTGTGCTGGACTGCTGGCCAGCTGTGTAGGCCGTGTGCTGGACTGCCGGCCAGCTGTGTAGGTCGTGTGCTGGACTGCCGGCCAGCTGTGTAGGTCGTGTGCTGGACTGCCGGCCAGCTGTGTAGGTCGTGTGCTGGACTGCCGGCCAGCTGTGTAGTTCGTGTGCTGGACTGCCGGCCAGCTGTGTAGGTCGTGTGCTGGACTGCCGGCCAGCTGTATAGGCCGTGTGCTGGACTGCCGGCCAGCTGTGTAGGTCGTGTGCTGGACTGCCGGCCAGCTGTGTAGGTCGTGTGCTGGACTGCCGGCCAGCTGTGTAGGTCGTGTGCTGGACTGCCGGCCAGCTGTGTAGGTCGTGTGCTGGACTGCCGGCCAGCTGTGTAGGTCGTGTGCTGGACTGCCGGCCAGCTGTGTAGGTCGTGTGCTGGACTGCCGGCCAGCTGTGTAGGTCGTGTGCTGGACTGCCGGCCAGCTGTGTAGGTCGTGTGCTGGACTGCCGGCCAGCTGTGTAGGTCGTGTGCTGGACTGCCGGCCAGCTGTGTAGGTCGTGTGCTGGACTGCCGGCCAGCTGTGTAGGTCGTGTGCTGGACTGCCGGCCAGCTGTGTAGGTCGTGTGCTGGACTGCCGGCCAGCTGTGTAGGCCGTGTGCTGGACTGCCGGCCAGCTGTGTAGGTCTGCGATCCCGACTCTGCCGGCCAGCTGTGTAGGTCTGCGATCCCGACTCTGCCGGCCAGCTGTGTAGGTCTGCGATCCCGACTCTGCCGGCCAGCTGTGTAGGTCTGCGATCCCGACTCTGCCGGCCAGCTGTGTAGGTCTGCGATCCCGACTCTGCCGGCCAGCTGTGTAGGTCGGCGATCCCGGCTCTGCAGCTCCGACTCGTGCGCCATGGTGATCCTCCGGATTTCGATTTGCTGCCGCGGGGTGTGATCGGGTTTCCAATGAGCAGAAACGCGGATAGTCCATTAAGCTCCGATGTAGGTCATAATGGGCGGGATTTACGCCGTAGAATGCTACCCAGCGGCTAATGGCCATCTACACCAACTGCTGACGAAAGTGTGGGGAAGCTCAGTTTCATTACGTATACTATCAATAAGTGCAGCTTTTTTGCTGACTTCGTAAGTACGTCAATAGCTGTTATCTAGAAACCAAAGTGTCGAAGCTGTTATATCAAAGGTAGTGTCTTACACACTAAGGAAGATAATTAAGCCACTCTCTACGCTAGCCATAACACGTGTCTCGATATAATCAAACAATCCAAATCCGTCTACAGCGTGTCGCGGAGCTGTTTCCTGTGTATTAAGTGTGGCAAGGCCCTGTTATGTTTTATATTCATAAGATTATTTCAGAAAATTAAAATATCTGTTCATCCACGCCTTTTGTCAGCTCACCGCAACGTTGAAGCATATAGCTTCCAAAATTCACTTCCGTCATATCACGATGCGTCCAAAATTTGGACTCTGGGAAATGGTCTGGCCATATGAGGTTACTGAGGTGTACTAATGTTACATTGCTTATTTGTTACACTCTTGGCCTTGAATGTGTGGTGGGAATACTGCACCTTCATGAGTTAAATCCATTTTTCAACAAACAAAAAATCAGTAGCCATTCAGCAATTGTCATTGTTGCTAATGAAACGTTAATAGGGTGTACCCTCGTCAGTTAAATTAATTTCCCCTTAATTTGCTTGCTAATTGCATTCACTTTGTTGATTGTTGTTGAGGCATCAACATGCAAGAACTGTAGATTTTCATCACAAAATATTTGCTTTTTGGGATCACAAATGCGTTTGTATTGCCTTCTTGAATTGTTTGCACGTTTGTCAAACGCTCAGGATGTAACTCCGTTATTTATCTAAATGATTTTACTGAATACTTTAATGGTGGTTTGTATAGAACCTGCTTAAAAACACTCAGTCTTTTAATACGCGGGTTTTAATAACGCTTTCATAACCGTCTCCAAATTTCGTTACCGTTTTAGTCCGGCAATCTGGTTACCTTCCATCATGTTGCTTGGCATGGCATGCGTGGGAGCTGGCAGCTGGCAGATCATGGCAGCTGATGTGTTTAACTAAAAGTCAGACACTGGCTCCCACATGGCCTTACCTAGAAGTAAATGGCTATCCTCCGTCGCCAAATCACTGACGCAACAGCGCCAAACTTCTGAAGCAATAAACCACCGACTACCACCGGCTAACACCCATCAGCAGACAATTCTCCATGTCTCGCGAGTGCCACTGTCGGTGTGGCCACCTCCCATTTATTCGTCGAACCTCCCATTTATTCGTCGAACCCCGCTCCCGGCGCCTCTGGCCAAATCACATGGACCGAGAGCGCCTCTCCGGCGCGCTTGGCGAACGCCACAGCGTGGATCAATAGAACCATCCGGGTTCGACCGGCCGGCGAACCAGGATCGGATTATTGCAGAGTGGGTGTGGCAGATCGGCTATCATTCAGGGTTATGTAGTAAATCGTATTAGTTGTGTCCAGAAAGTGAGAAACAGGTCGCAGTGGTGTTGACATGTGACATTCTTAAAAGTGTCTTGTTTATTTGACAAATAGGGAACATTCGAACGAGTAGAAAGCTCCGCCACTGTCAGAAATAACTAAACTAACTCAGCATATGATTATTTCATTTGATACCATGATGAATGAACGAAGCACACAATCATCATCAACTGTATTTGCACGCTTTAGCGTGCAAATACAGTTGATGGTCCACATGGTTGACCTATCACCGAATTTAATTACGAGCTAAAGCAACGCAAGTATCAGACTTGGACTGTCGGGAAACTTTCAATAAAGCACTAGTTTCGACCATTTTTTCGATGGAAGCATTCATACGCTTCTGAAACATGTAGTTATTTTTGTTATCCCTCCGATTTCCACTCCGCCTCGCCCCCATCTTCCCACCTTGCCTCAGGCTTATTTTCGCCGCATGTCACCTTGAACGTGGCCCTTGCCAATCCCGCATTGATCGATCCTGCGAAGTTGGACCATTGCGTCAACTGTCTCGTCTCTGCAAGTCGTCGAAGCGTTCAAGCTATGACGAACCAGCTTCACGGCTCTGCGCTATACCTGGCACCATATAGACCGTTTCATCAGCTCCGGCGGCGATAAACATTAATTACGAGCAACGCAAGTATCAGACTTGGACTGTGCGCGTGCCGGGCGCTCCCCGCCGGGTCGGCGACGTTCTGCCGCGGCGACCCGGCCGGAGAGACAGAGGCTCTGACATCGCTTCCGTCCGATGCATCGGCATGATTGGCGTGACCATTCTGGCTCCGTTCGTCAGTTTTTCCTGCCCCTCTGGCGACTGGAGACGTCTGCAAGTGAAGCATTAACAGGGCACGGGAGGTTGATTTGAGTAGGAACACGGGTCGGATAACCCCAGGAATGCAGCGGAACGGATTTGGAAATATCCAGGGATGCAGTGGAGAGGATCAAATAACTCGCAGAGATACAGTGAGTTGTCATGTCATATTTCCGCATCACATCTCCGGACGCTGTCCAGCAGCAGCTGACTGCATCCAGACGGCAGCCAGCACAACTGGAGTCCGTTACCGCGGGCCAACTTTTGGCATACATTCCGTCCCGTCTCATTTACCGAAACTCGCACTCATCACGCCCAAAAGTTGGCGCTGAACGCTCCCTCATCGCCACCCGCTTCATGTTTGGAGCATTTACTTTTGTGATGTTGACACGGGTCTTTTCGGTGAAAAATGTGAGGAGCTGCATCATCACGGACCCGCCCTTCATTTCAGTCCCAAACATATCCCATTTATGCCTTTCCGCCCTTCATTTCAGTCCCAAACATATCCCATTTATGCCTTTCCGCCCTTCATTTCAGTCCCAAACATATCCCATTTATGCCTTTCCGCCCTTCATTTCAGTCCCAAACATATCCCATTTATGCCTTTCCGCCCTTCATTTCAGTCCCAAACATATCCCATTTATGCCTTTCCGCCCTTCATTTCAGTCCCAAACATATCCCATTTATGCCTTTCCGCCCTTCATTTCAGTCCCAAACATATCCCATTTATGCCTTTCCGCCCTTCATTTCAGTCCCAAACATATCCCATTTATGCCTTTCCGCCCTTCATTTCAGTCCCAAACATATCCCATTTATGCCTTTCCGCCCTTCATTTCAGTCCCAAACATATCCCATTTATGCCTTTCCGCTCTGTTCCCATTCATTGATATAAATCAAAATCCATAAATGCAGACAGATACAGACAGGCAATCACCAGATTCAGCCAATCATAATAATGGTCGGTGCAGCCTAACCAGCAGCTAGCCGCCTGACAGAGGTAACCAAGTAACCAACGGGTAGCCAGTCGCCTGACAGAGGTAACCAACCAGCAGCCAAGCGCCTAGCAGCGGTAGCCCAGGCCATGCGGTCACCAACCAGCAGTCAATCGCTGTTCTGGGCCGGTCCAGTGCTGCCTTCGGGCTGGGCTGTTGCTGTGCTGTGAAGATGTATGCAGCTTCCCAAAGAACGGCAAATCATGTAGGAGCCTGGTGGCTCTCGTTGGCAGTGAGGAATGTCTTCCGTCGGGAATGCACAGACTTCCGTGTGAAGTGCAGTTCACTTGTCATGAAAACTGATAAGTTAATTTGGCTAGACCAATGTCGGCGAGAGGGTGGTATTCTGCACGGCTGATGATGATGATGATGATGATGATGATGATGATGATGATGATGATGATGATGATGATGATGATGATGATGATGATGATGATGATGATGATGATGATGATGATGATGATGATGATGATGATGATGATGATGATGATGATGATGATGATGATGATGATGATGATGATGATGATGATGATGATGATGATGATGATGATGATGATGATGATGATGATGATGATGATGATGATGATGATGATGATGATGATGATGATGATGATGATGATGATGATGATGATGATGATGATGATGATGATGATGATGATGATGATGATGATGATGATGATGATGATGATGATGATGATGATGATGATGATGATGATGATGATGATGATGATGATGATGATGATGATGATGATGATGATGATGATGATGATGATGATGATGATGATGATGATGATGATGATGATGATGATGATGATGATGATGATGATGATGATGATGATGATGATGATGATGATGATGATGATGATGATGATGATGATGATGATGATGATGATGATGATGATGATGATGATGATGATGATGATGATGATGATGATGATGATGATGATGATGATGATGATGATGATGATGATGATGATGATGATGATGATGATGATGATGATGATGATGATGATGATGATGATGATGATGATGATGATGATGATGATGATGATGATGATGATGATGATGATGATGATGATGATGATGATGATGATGATGATGATGATGATGATGATGATGATGATGATGATGATGATGATGATGATGATGATGATGATGATGATGATGATGATGATGATGATGATGATGATGATGATGATGATGATGATGATGATGATGATGATGATGATGATGATGATGATGATGATGATGATGATGATGATGATGATGATGATGATGATGATGATGATGATGATGATGATGATGATGATGATGATGATGATGATGATGATGATGATGATGATGATGATGATGATGATGATGATGATGATGATGATGATGATGATGATGATGATGATGATGATGATGATGATGATGATGATGATGATGATGATGATGATGATGATGATGATGATGATGATGATGATGATGATGATGATGATGATGATGATGATGATGATGATGATGATGATGATGATGATGATGATGATGATGATGATGATGATGATGATGATGATGATGATGATGATGATGATGATGATGATGATGATGATGATGATGATGATGATGATGATGATGATGATGATGATGATGATGATGATGATGATGATGATGATGATGATGATGATGATGATGATGATGATGATGATGATGATGATGATGATGATGATGATGATGATGATGATGATGATGATGATGATGATGATGATGATGATGATGATGATGATGATGATGATGATGATGATGATGATGATGATGATGATGATGATGATGATGATGATGATGATGATGATGATGATGATGATGATGATGATGATGATGATGATGATGATGATGATGATGATGATGATGATGATGATGATGATGATGATGATGATGATGATGATGATGATGATGATGATGATGATGATGATGATGATGATGATGATGATGATGATGATGATGATGATGATGATGATGATGATGATGATGATGATGATGATGATGATGATGATGATGATGATGATGATGATGATGATGATGATGATGATGATGATGATGATGATGATGATGATGATGATGATGATGATGATGATGATGATGATGATGATGATGATGATGATGATGATGATGATGATGATGATGATGATGATGATGATGATGATGATGATGATGATGATGATGATGATGATGATGATGATGATGATGATGATGATGATGATGATGATGATGATGATGATGATGATGATGATGATGATGATGATGATGATGATGATGATGATGATGATGATGATGATGATGATGATGATGATGATGATGATGATGATGATGATGATGATGATGATGATGATGATGATGATGATGATGATGATGATGATGATGATGATGATGATGATGATGATGATGATGATGATGATGATGATGATGATGATGATGATGATGATGATGATGATGATGATGATGATGATGATGATGATGATGATGATGATGATGATGATGATGATGATGATGATGATGATGATGATGATGATGATGATGATGATGATGATGATGATGATGATGATGATGATGATGATGATGATGATGATGATGATGATGATGATGATGATGATGATGATGATGATGATGATGATGATGATGATGATGATGATGATGATGATGATGATGATGATGATGATGATGATGATGATGATGATGATGATGATGATGATGATGATGATGATGATGATGATGATGATGATGATGATGATGATGATGATGATGATGATGATGATGATGATGATGATGATGATGATGATGATGATGATGATGATGATGATGATGATGATGATGATGATGATGATGATGATGATGATGATGATGATGATGATGATGATGATGATGATGATGATGATGATGATGATGATGATGATGATGATGATGATGATGATGATGATGATGATGATGATGATGATGATGATGATGATGATGATGATGATGATGATGATGATGATGATGATGATGATGATGATGATGATGATGATGATGATGATGATGATGATGATGATGATGATGATGATGATGATGATGATGATGATGATGATGATGATGATGATGATGATGATGATGATGATGATGATGATGATGATGATGATGATGATGATGATGATGATGATGATGATGATGATGATGATGATGATGATGATGATGATGATGATGATGATGATGATGATGATGATGATGATGATGATGATGATGATGATGATGATGATGATGATGATGATGATGATGATGATGATGATGATGATGATGATGATGATGATGATGATGATGATGATGATGATGATGATGATGATGATGATGATGATGATGATGATGATGATGATGATGATGATGATGATGATGATGATGATGATGATGATGATGATGATGATGATGATGATGATGATGATGATGATGATGATGATGATGATGATGATGATGATGATGATGATGATGATGATGATGATGATGATGATGATGATGATGATGATGATGATGATGATGATGATGATGATGATGATGATGATGATGATGATGATGATGATGATGATGATGATGATGATGATGATGATGATGATGATGATGATGATGATGATGATGATGATGATGATGATGATGATGATGATGATGATGATGATGATGATGATGATGATGATGATGATGATGATGATGATGATGATGATGATGATGATGATGATGATGATGATGATGATGATGATGATGATGATGATGATGATGATGATGATGATGATGATGATGATGATGATGATGATGATGATGATGATGATGATGATGATGATGATGATGATGATGATGATGATGATGATGATGATGATGATGATGATGATGATGATGATGATGATGATGATGATGATGATGATGATGATGATGATGATGATGATGATGATGATGATGATGATGATGATGATGATGATGATGATGATGATGATGATGATGATGATGATGATGATGATGATGATGATGATGATGATGATGATGATGATGATGATGATGATGATGATGATGATGATGATGATGATGATGGTTTAGATCGAAACCACTGTAGGCTGTGGCGCTCCAAGTCAAGTTCTAAAAGGACTACGCTCTTTTCCACATGACCTATGATGTTGTTTTCCCTGAGCTTAGTATTTGTTGCACGGAAGTTAAAATCGTGTACCTACATGAAATGTTTTGATCAATTTCATTTAGCTGGTGCTCACTGCTCTGGCTCTGCTGTGTGTGCACATAGCCGAAGTTGTGATTGTTTTCGGCAACATTGAAGTTTACACGGCCTTGATTCGCAATAATCTGAATGCATGAATAAATGTATGATTTACAACAGCAAAATACGTTATGTAATATTGTATATCTATTGTATTACTTTTACTTTAACATTTGTGTTTTAATAAAACCGGCTTCCCTATTCTGGAGAACATCGCCATTGTTTGGTAAGTCTCAGTGTCGGCCATAACGCTGGACTATGTATATATCTGCCTGCTATGTATAATACATCTGCCAGATAGCGTCGTCAGACGAGCAGTTACAAAACGGAGACAGACGTGTGTGGGGGTGGGGGTGTGTGTGTGTGTGTGTGTGTGTGTGTGTGTGTGTGTGTGTGCTGTGCTCCGTGTCAGCTGCGTGTATATCCCGGTTACGTAGCAGGCGGGGAAACCTACAAGGCCACCTCCTAGTCATGACTCCGAGAAGCCCCGGAGAGGACAGAGCCGACACATTCATGTCCAATCGTTGGAAAAGGAATGTGCTAGATTCCATCGAACGCTGGAAGTTTCCATCAAGAATATTTTTCGCATTTCTTGAGGTCATTTGAAACATACAATGACAAGCTAGCATGGTCAGTGGTCTACTGGTTGGATGTTTGCGCGGCTTATAGCTGAACAAATAATGTTGCACAAAAATTGCAATGTTTCATTCCATAAAAAGTACGCATGTTGCAGAGCTCCTGAAAGATACACACATTGTATTATTTTCGGTTCTTGTTTAATAATTGGTGGTGCTTTGACCATCGGCTTCTGCTTGATTCCGATACGGCAAATGATGAACTCTTGAAATGTGTGCTTTAATATGAAGGTAATGGTATGAAAAATGACCTATAAAAACACCTTATTAAAATGTAATGAGACCTTAGTAATTCAGATTGACTGATGTTTGAAGCTATTAACATGTAAAGCTGTTTTTCGCTTCAAGCTGACGGAGGACCTAATTTATTCATCTTTCGAAACCGACGCGCTCAATGCCGTGCTGCTTTGCCACCCATTCCTAATTACCTCGCAGCCATCCATTTCCATACAGGTCCGGTGGCCGCTCTGTTGCCGTGCGTCCCGGCCTTGACGACCCACCGCAGACTGCCGAACTGGTACTGGGGCAGGTCTGGGTCTGGCCGACAGATGTCAGCCGCTGTCAGCTGTCAGCCGCTGTCAGCTGTCAGCGGTTGTCACGTTTAGCCTACAGTGATGGGCGGCACGTGACCTGTCTGTCTGTCTTCGGTCTGCCTGTCCATCTGGAGTCAGTATCCCCCCCCCGCGACTGCCCGGTCTCTCAAATCACATGACCAGATCTGCTGCTCTCGACTCGCTATGATGGCCTCGCTGGTGTCGTTTGTCGCTATCATGGCCTCGCTGGTGTCGTGTGTCGCTATCATGGCCTCGCTAGTGTCGTGGCCGTGGTGTCGCTGGTGTCGTGGTGTCGTGCTGGCATCACAGCCTCGCTCATGGCCTCGCTAGTGTGAGAGTGTCGTTTGTCCGTGACTGGAATCAGAGGGGTTCGAATAAGTGGCAATTTTCTAATGTTTTGAAAAACGTGATGACATGCTGCTTTGAGCGCGTTGCTCGCCGATGCGCTACATACAAATGTATGTAGCGCATCAGCGCCACCCACGAATGTATGTGTAACGGGTTGCAGGCTACATATATGCATATTTAGTGGGTTTTTTTTGTTTGTTACATGTTGCAAACTCTCATGATGTGTGTAATCAAGATTACTTCACTAATAGGTGTAATTGTGATTCATTATGAGGGTTAAATTGTTACATACTAATAACTACTTACTTCCATGTATGCTCACAGCTCAACATGGATTACAAATGACTTGCTACAACGTAGCTACAAAGTCGACACACTTTGTAAAATTCCAGCCCACCTTAAGCTATTCTGATCAGGTCTAAAGCTGCTCGTATAAATGTGAAGCCTTTGGGCCGCCAGCCAATTATCACAATCGATGCCAATATCCATCACCCTAATTGAAGGGACTCGACATTATAGCGAGTCAACCGCAGTTAATCAGCGTCCATTTTCAGACGGTAGAAGCCGTCGCGTCGGTCGACTGGAAATCCACACTACTCCTTCTAGCTCTCCTTCCCGTCCATTCCATTCACCCTATTCGCCTCTCCCACTCCATCCTCTTCTTTCCATTCCATTCGCATCGCTCCTCCTCTCTCATCTCCCTTTCATCTTGTCCACGCTCCCCACCTTTCATCTTGTCCACGTTCCCCATCGTTCATCTTGTCCACGCTCCCCACCTTTCATCTTGTCCACGCTCCCCACCTTTCATCTTGTCCACGCTCCCCACCTTTCATCTTGTCCACGCTCCCCACCTTTCACAACCAGTCTGCTCACACCGCCCGCCATCGTCCATCCCAGCCTCCAGGCGGGCTGAGACATGATCACTGCCTTCTGTGTCGCGGATCGCAGTACAATCCCCGGACGGATCCCCTGTATAAGGTGTGTGTGGTCTGGTGGCTGGAATTATACCTGGGAACAGGGTGTGACTGTTCCCGACAGCACATGCCCGAAGCAGATGTGTCGTCAGCAAGCCCAATGACAAACAAACAATGACGAACCCGTCCCATCGTCTCCCCGCAGGCGCTCCTGGCTTACACTGGCGGGACGCGTCGACAGGCCAGCAGGCGACCCTGAAAGCTGAAGCTGTCCCTAATGTCTCTGCTCTCCCCGCGCCAGGTTGCCTGTTTAGTTCTGGTCCGTGTCTGTTTGGTTAGAGGCGGACTACCGCGGAGATGCGGCGCATTCAATTGCCAATGTAATCAGATGGGTTGCGGCTGCTGTGAACCTCGACCTTATCACTACCTGGCCAAGGTGACACCGGCTGGCGCGAAGGCTCGTGCCGCCCTTTCCCACCCCTTCCCGTCCCCTCCCATCCCCTGGTATGCAGACTTTGAGAGATGACGCTCCGCACAGTGATGGGAATTCGGTTCATTCCCATTAGCGTGGTTAGGGTATTACCCGTCTTAGTGCTCATTAACTTTTTGGAAGTGGTTAACAATATTCCCGACTACTACCGTTTTCCAAAAACGTTTTTGTTGCTATCACCTTAGACTTTTTGACTCATCAATAAATCATCTTCCCAGAAAAAAAAAGAGTTGTCTACCCGAAGCCTACTTGGAAGCCTACAGCAGTCTTTAGGAAATGTAATAAACGAAGTAAAAATATGAACCGCAACTGTGACCGTGATAGAGATAAACATTCTGAATTAAATATAAATTCAGAATGTTTGTGTAAACAGAATGTAAACAGTCTATAATGCACTCAACATCGATTTCTCATAACCAGCAGTTTATTGATGCGGCGCAAGTCATGACTTCGAGCGTTTAGTCCGACTATCTTTTCAAGCCGCAATTACGTGTAATTTCCCTGACATCGGGTGCATAAATTATGGCTGAAACCACGAAACTACTGAGCTATCCCCTGAAACCTGCCAATATAGACTAGCGGGCATTTATGTGAGCCCATCAACGCGCTGGTACTGACATTCTAGGCTTTGCTGCAGCACTGGCATACCAAACTACGCGCGTGCGTTGACACTGTAATTTCGGGCCTCGCCAACATCGAAGAGCAGCGGGTAGGCACGCGTTTCTTCCATTAGGCTGCTCTGAGCGATACATATGTGGTTGTACGTGCGGTTCTCGACGAAAGTTTGACGTTTTGTATGCAAATTTCCCCCATTCCCCCCATTTTCCCAGCTGTATCCATCAATAAAGGATGTATCGGTGAACTTTGCTGATATATGTAAGTTAACCCGCGAGTTACTGGGGTATATTTCATAACGCGACTTACTGGGGGGCTATTTTTAGCCCCCCCTCTGATCTCCGGAACTACTGGACCAAATGTAAAAATTCAGACGGCATTCGATAGCCCTTGGAAATTTATCGAGGGAAACATAATATTGTTGACCTCGGGGTCACCGATGACGTCACAGGTCAGGTCAAGTACAAAATGTTTGACCGTATCAAAAGGTCTCGATGGATGGAATTGTCGCGCAAAATTGCGATATTAAACGCATAAGCTGTCGATAAATCGGTATGATTCGTGTGTTTGACACTTCTAAGTACCTTTCTAAGCTGTTTATGACCTTGGGTCAGGTCAAGGTCATCCGAGGTCACGAGGTCAAACTGCAGATTACGGTCATTAGGCGTCGTAACACATGTTTATGGGTTTGTTTTTAGTCTAGAACGCGAAAAATGACCTTAGAACATTGTTTGTTCCACATAAATAGAAGTAAAAAGCAAAAATGGAAATGCGTTTTTATGCATAGTAATGCTGTGAGAAGTGGCCGATTTTTATCATTTAAAGGTCATAACTCGGTCATTTTTAAAGATATCGACTTGAAATTTGGTACACATATTCACCGCATACGTCTCGATCACATGTATTCCGGTTTTTGGATAACTCTGATTTTTTTTTTGAATATTTTGTAAAAATAAAAAAATATAATATTTGGATTTCTCAAAATTTTGAATTTCGCAAAATCTTAAAAATCCGAGATAGCAGTTTGATAGCCCGGTCTATTGTCAGTAATTTGATTTAACACAATTTAGTTTATCTCAAATATCGTACCTTTGACAGCGTTTTCCGCAAACCATTATTTTGCAACAAAAACCGAAGAACATGACGTCACTCTGACGTCATTATCGGTTGACCTATCATAGCCTCATATTTTTCCTTTTGCCAACATGTGTAGAATTGATGTGATAGAAGGTACTGCAAGTTTGGTGACGATACCGTTGTTTGTTTAAGAGTTATTGCAAAATAACGGGAGGGGGGCAAAAAATAGCCCCCCCAGTAACTCGCGGGTTAACGATCGCTACTGCAGGCAGTCGCACCATTGACTGTCAAATGTCTCCAAGTGTGGTGCAACTGCAATGCAATCCAACGGCGCAGTTTCTGTACCAGCTGGTGTTTATTTGGTGGTTCCGTATAGGTACACACGGCTAATAACTCGAATTTCTGCTGGGTAATTACGTAATCGTCTCGTCGTGGTGATGATGATGATTGGTGTTTGAGGGCGCTCCGACAACGAGGGTCACATGGCGCCCATGTCTCGTCGTGGAGTGAGTGGCACAATCGTGCCTGGCACCCGGTGCCTGCTGCCCCTGGTAACACGTCACCTGGTCCGCAGTGGAATGCGGTGGCGGCAAAAAAAAAACACCAGGCTAACATTTCGACGAGTCCATTATTGGCCGCCTGGTTTTGGCTTGGTAACAGAGAGTCAGCGCCGACGTGGGATACTCTGTACAAAAAAAAATGACAAGCTCCTCGTCAAATGATTTCCAGCGCTAAATTGCGTATGCTACGGCTCTTCTTGGAACCGACCTGCCTACCAAACTGAGCAGCCACCTTGTTTCTGGCTCGTTCAGGACTAGTGTATACTCAGTGTTCTTAGCTTGTGCATTGAGCAGGTTCCGTGTTTCATTACCAAGCAGCTGGTAAGTAAATGACCTCAAAACAAGGGTGAAATGAGGGAGGCTAGTTAACTGACAAAAAGGTCATAATGGGTCTATAGCTCGGCCTGGTAAGCTAACCATGCCGAAACAAGAGAACGGCTCGTTCTGGAACAAGCTATTGCATGCCATTGCTATTCCTACCATGCAATAACAGGCTTCTAATACGTCCGTAGTCCGATGACTAGCGTATCTCCGTCCGCATCGCCAGACAACACCAAACATAAGATAAACATTGCGTAAAATGGTTTATTACGGTCTCACACCATGCAAGGTAGAGGGACAAGTTTTTCACAGCATGTTCTTGCCGCTGTGAAATTTATTATGTGCAAGTTGCATGGCTCTAAACTTATATCTTCGTCGAAAAATGGCCATCAAGCCTTGCGAGTAGGGGGACAGACTGAAAAAGGCTGAAACACAGCACATCTTGCGTCTTGCAGGTAAGTCGCGTCTCGCAGGCAATCGCAGGCGCGTTTGGACCGTCTCGCTCGAAAATATCGTCTCGGACGACAATCGTGCGGAAAAGTTGACCTAGAGTCAACTCTCTCGCATGCGAGATAGATGCGGCCGCGAGACCCACGATTCGGGGACGAGATATCAACGAGATTTCACAACGGCACTATATATATCACCGATCATGAACTCCGAAAGAAGTATATGTACTTGCTTTTTAATTTGTCCAAACTTCCAACTTTGAATTAGGGAATGGTTGTATTTAATTATTAAATGTAAATAACATCATTTTACACCATAACTGAAGACCAAGAAATTGTTGCTAAAAAAATTAAAAAGGTGAATATTTCCCTTTAACCCGCGACGTACTGGGGTGGCTATTTTTTGCCTCCCCCATCCCAGTTATTTTGCAATATCTCCTAAACTAATATTATTATCGTCACCAAACTTTCCGCACCCTCTCTCACATCAATGTTACACATGTTGGCCAAGGGAAAAAGACGAGGTTATGATAGATAAACCGGGAATGATGTCAGAGTGACGTCATGTTCTGCGGTTTTTGTTGAAAAATAAGGGTTTGCGGAAAACGCTGTCAAAAGTACAATTTGTAAGATAAATTTAATTGTCATATCAAATGACTCAGAATAGACTAAACTATCAAACTGCTATCCCATATTTTTGAGTTTAATTGAAATGCCAAATTTTGAGAAATCCAAATATTTGTTTTTTTACAAAATTGTATTTAAAAAATCAGAATTATCAAAAAACGGAATATATGTGATCAAGACGTAGACGGTGAATATGTGTACCAACTTTGATGTCGATATCTTAACCCTATCTGTAACAGGCTCCTGGCTACCCCTATTTGTAACAGGGGGGGGCGGATTCCGCCCCCCCCCCCGGAGATCTCGAGATCTACCCGTCCGATTTTCAAAAATGAAACGGTGTTTGGTTCCCCTCAACACGATCTACATTTCTAAATAATAAAAAAATCTAAATTTTTGAAAGGGGGGCAACAGGGGGGCAAAAACCACAAATTTTAGTGGTATTTTTGATTCAACATAGCTTTCATGTTTATCGACCGATTTTAACACAATTAATACCAATCGATAGAGATTAAATTTGAAATTGATATATGACAGTGGCGTTTGAAAATTAAAAAATCATAGGCGTGTGCAGGTCACTCAATATGGGGTGAAGTAAATGCGTAATAAAACCATTTTTATGTGTTTTTTTAATAAATGGAATGGTATGTGATTGTGACATTAGACAAAACAGTAAAAATTCATATTTTTGCCATAGGCGGTACCAGGTTAGTGAAAAAGGGGGGTAAAATTGGAAAAAATATTAACCGCAGACAAGTTGCTACCCAGCACTATAAATATGTTACTGATCGTAGATAGTTCCTTTTTGCATGTTGTACGTCATCATAGGCGTATCCAGGATCCAAACTGGGGCGGCTCAATACCTTTTGATAAGTATATTATCTGCTATTATGATACTAACTAATCAACAGTGACTATTTCACTTACAACTTCAATTAACATTGCTTCCCCCCCCCCTTTTACCCTACCTGGACTCGCCTATTATCTTTTAATCGTTCGTAGAGTAGCCTGTGGTACGTGTTTCATCCGAAAACTACAGTATGTTATGTCATTGTACGCCCATGCCTCTTAGTTTCCTTGCAATAATATGACCCCCTTTCTTCCATTCCTGAGCGCGCCTCTGCAAAAAAATGACTTTATTCCCTTTTATGGCCTCATATGTGCATATATGATTATAAGCTAACCGTCTATTGCGCCGTTATCGCTGGCATATCGTCATCACCAAGCTAGTCATCCCCCTTTTCATGTACCTGAACACGCCCCTGAAACTCTATATGTAATAAATTATGCAAATAATGGAAGCAGAAGTTATCTTTTACATCTTGATAACTATAAATGCCCCTTGCATTGCTCTATTTGCTTCCCGCAAAGCATTGAATACTTCCTGGACCCCCCCCCCCCCCCATTTCAAGTCCCTGAAACCGCCTCTGCCATGAAATTTGTATGATATTTCATTAACATCAACTAATTTTCACTTTTTGCAATCACCGTGAACCGATGGAACTCCTTCATACTTGAGGCAGTTAGGAAGAAACCGTGAAGATCGCATTTCCGTATTATCGCCAAATATCGCCTCCGAACCCACCCAAAACTGTACCCTGGAACCGCCTCTGTTCAGGTTAAGAACTCAAAATTCCAAATGCGAAGACTCCAAATGCGATATTCAATTCTATGAAAAGTCCCAAAATTTCATGGGCCTGCTCCCAGCCGTTCTGGAGATATCTGCGAAAAACATGAGGGGGCGGAATCCCCCCCCCCCCTGTTACAAATAGGGTTAAAAAATGGCTGACTTATGACCTTTCAATGACAAAAATCGACCACCTCTCACATCATTACCATGCATAAAAAATGAATTTCCGTTTTTCATACCGATTTATTGTCTGCTTATGCGTTTAATATCGCAATTTTGCGCGACAATTCCATCCATCGAGACCTCTAGACACGGTCAAACATTTTGTCTTTGACGTGACCTGTGACGTCATCGGTGACCCAGAGATCAATAATATTAGACCCCCCCTCCCAGTAAGTCGCGTTATGGAAAGTACCCCAGTAACTCGCGGGTTAAGACTAGAGTTTCATAATTCTGGTCCCAGCGTCCCAGTGCTGGGACCAGACCTGGTCACGGTCGATGTTTTTCTCTTCAACTTTTAATTAGCTGGATTGGACCAGGACCCTCAGTATGGGGGCGGCATTTGTTTCTGGGGGGTGGGGGCGGCGGCGGCATTTTCTAATGAGGACGCCGATTGTCCGGTTTAGATAGCGTCTGTTCTGCTCCATGGGGCGGCATTTGCTAATGGGCAATGGGTATTTGTCCAATTTAGGGGGCACCTGTTTTACCCACGGGGGGCGGCATTTTCACATTGTCCGGTAGGGCGCCGTTTCTCCTCCATGGGGGTGGCATTTGCTTCTGGGGACGCCTATTGTCCGGTTTAGATAGCGTCTGTTCTGCTTCATGGGGCGGCATTTGCTAATGGGCAATGGGCTTTTGTCCAATTTAGGGGGCACCTGTTTTACTCCAGGGGGCGGCATTTGCGTATTTTTCAGTAGGGTGCCTGTTCTGCTCCATGGGGGCAGCATTTGCTTATTGTCCGGTAGGGCGCCTTTTCTCCTCTATGGGGCGGCATTTGCTTCTAAGGAAGCTTATTGTCTGACTTAGCGGGCGGCAGTTCTTCCCTATGGGGGGGGGGGGGGCGCCATTTGCCTATTTTCCAGTAGGGGGCCTGTTCTGCTCCATGGGGACGGTATTTCCTTCTAGTGGAGCCTATTCTGTTCCTAAGTCGCCATTTACTTCTAGGAGTGCTAATTGTCCGATTCCCAGGAGTGACTGTCAGTGGCGTGCGCAGAAATTTACCAGGACCAGGTCATTGCTTTGAGGGGCGCCACCCGATCGACAGGGACGCCACTAACATTGGCGAAAATTTTGCAGGGAGGGGGGCGCCTCTCTTTTCGCACCGTGCGGAGGGAGAGGCGCCCCCCCCCGTCAATAGCCGGATGGGCGCCCTCACTGGCCAGGGGCGCCATCACGGGCGAATAGGGGCAGTCACTAGTCGGAGGGACGCCGTCACTCGCCGGGGGGGGGCGCGGTTACTGGCCGGAGGGGCGCCGTCACTAGCCGGAGGGGCGCCGTCACTGTCCGGAGGGACACTGACCGGAGGGGCGCCGTCACTGGTCGGAGGGGCGCCGTCACTGGTCGGAGGGGCGCCGTCACTGGTCGGATGTTTGCTGTCGCTGACCTGAGGGGGCGCCGTCACTAGCCAGAGGGGCGCCGTCACTGTCCGGAGGGGCGCCGTCACTGGTCGGAGGGGCGCCGTCACTGGTCGGATGGGCGCCGTCACTCGCCGGAGGGGTGTGGTCATTGACCGGAGGGGCGCCTTCACTGGCCGGAGGGGCGCCGTCACTGGTCAGAGGGACGCCGTCGCTGGCCGGAGGGGCGCTGTCACGGGCCGGAGAGGCGCCGTCTATAGCAGGGGGCGCCCTCACTGGCTGGGGGCGCCGTCACTGGCCTCAAGAGCGCCGTCACTGGCCGGAGGGGCGCCGTCTCTGATCGGAGGGGCGCCGTCACTGATCGGAGGGGCGCCAGCTTTGCATGGGCGCCTCAGGTTCAAAGGACCAGGCCATGCCCTGAATGACTGTATATTATGTACGCCACTGCACTGGTGCCTGTCCTGTTGGCAGTGCTAGTTGCAAGCAAAAAATGGTCCGGGGGGAGGGCGCCTTCGGCGCCCGTCAAAAAACGGTACGGACATTACGTAATGTCCGTATATGTGGTTACGCGCCTGGCTACTGTAGCTGTTGCTTCCTTCTACGCAGCTGGTGCACTTGAAAGTCAGGCCGACGAGAGGCCGCCGGAAGCTTCCCATTGCGGTTGCGACAAACCCTCCGGCGGTGAGTTACGAAATAGGATGCCTCTCAGACTCAACAGACGGCCAACTGTTAGCAATGAATTCCACAGACGTTGACAACGAATTAGACCGTGTGACCGTTATAAGGTGATTCACACCCAGGCGACGTTACTGCCATGAAGACCACAACCTAGTCAAGTCATCGTCTACCAAAGAGAAAGCACAAAGTAGCACGATTTCTGCTCATGTCAGATGTCTGCAGTGCGCAGTGCCTTCGACCCTCCCTCAGGCTCGAGACTGTCCTCCAACCTCTCATCAGACTCGCACCCATCACCCTTGCATCTGCATTCTGTATCCACCCAGTCATTGGTGACCTAATTTCCCGATATTACCCCGGTCCCCAGCGAGCGTGACCGCCCTCCGCCATGTGGTAGGGGCGGCGACCTCACCCTGCTGCCGGATGGGCTGCCGGTGGCTGCGTGGTGGCCAGATAGGTTTGCCGGACCCCGTGCTGGCCTGCCATGGGAGAGCGGCTGCGCGCTGACCACGTACGATAGGGACTACGCACGCACGATGGGGTACGTGCCGTCGCCACTTACGGACGCGGAGGGCAGGTCAGCAATAAGCCGGGTCGCCCCTGATCGTCGTATGACGTGCGCACCTACTGCCCGTACGCACGTGTCATCCCGGCTACCAAGCCCGGTTCGTACGATGAGTGCGTTGCGTTATTGCTACCTGCGATATGCCGCAATATTATAGCATGAGGTAATATGACGTAATACCACAACACCAGAAATGTCTCGCGCGGGAGTGATGCAGGCTCGAAATTTGAAACTTTGGGAGTTGATAGCTCCCGTAAAGTGTGAATTCCAAGCATCAGCGTGCTCAGGTGACGAATGAAGCAGTGTTCGCCACAGGCCCACCAACCCCCAGCCCAGCCCGGCCCAGGCCCATGAACACCAAGCCCAGGCCCGGACCAGGCCCGGTCAAATTCATAATATTGTTCCCAGGCCCGGTCCGGCCCGTTCAGATTAAGCATATAATTATTTTCACAAAATTTGCAATAATTATCCTAGCATATTTACCTGTATACTATAAATGTGAAACAATGAACCAACTATGCTAAAAATAAAAAAGACACAGCCACAGCAACAGTGTGTTTCTGCGGAAGTGAACTGCTGGTTAAAATATTTTTAAGCTGACCTGAGCTTGCGCGCATTACTTCAAAATGCTCAGCCCAGGCCCGTCCAGAGCCCGGTGATTTCCTTAAAGTTGAGGCCCGGCCCAGGCCCGGCCCAGGTCCAGCCCATGGCCCATGGGGCCAGCCCGACCTGTGGCGAACTCTGGAATGAAGCAAAAGTGACGAGTTATGTGTTTTGAGTATCAACATGTCCACAATGTTATGCAGAAATGCATGCTAGGATGACGAGCAAAGCGAAGTAATAACGCATAAAAACCGAACGTAATGTGCAAACACCCGGAGAATGTGACAAAACACGTCAGGTGTTCACGGAGCACGTAATCATGTTAGCCAAATCAACGTTGTTTGCTCACTATACCCGGTACTAGGGTTGCACTAGCTTCCGGGTGACGTGTCAGATATACTATGACCGATCATACGATCATACTGAACTGACTGGACCGAATATGCACTGACGAAGCACACTTTCTCGGGAGGCGATACTCCCCCGTGCAGTGCACCTTGCACCCTGGACCTGATTTGTTTTTCCGGAACGGCGTAAGGCCATTTTCCGGAGTGGGAAAATTTACTTCTGGCAATTTGGCTAGGCAAAGAAGTTACGTTAACCGGTTTGTGTGAACCTGGAGCAAGTGCAAGGGAATAGGGTCTATCTTACGTTAAGTAATTCGTTCAAAGTCAAAGCTAAATAAAACACATGACACACATACCCATTTCCGTATATTTACACATACATACAATCATACAATCATGGCGTACATACACTTCAAATATACACTTGTGAAAAGGTGATAGTGTTATGTGTTGGAGCCAGGATGCCATCATTGCAGCAACGGGAGACTGTTGCGTGTCTCCCTGGCTCCGGCACCCCGGCGAGACCTTGTTGCGGGGTGTATTTAGCTGGGGGTAGGCAAAACACCCTGTTATATTGTATTGTCTAAGCCTAAGCGTGATTGGTAAAGGAAGTCGAAAACGAGACAAATTAACTCTGGGTATTCGTCACCCAAGAGCGTTTGAAGGTTGAGTGTGATATTATTATGCCGTGTGTAGTTGACGATTTGCTGATGTTTGACATTATGAACAGGGCAGTTGATGAGAAAATGTTTGATGGTATACCGAGGATGAGCTGGGCAATGGCGGCAAGTAGGAGGCGGAAGGTGGTCGAATATGTGGCAATGTGTCAGTCTAGTGTGTCCGATTCGGAGGCGCGCTATAACAACGTATTTTTCTCGACAATCCTGCTGGCTAGAGATATAATGCGTGATTTTTGCTTGATGGGGTGTAGGTGAAAATGCGTAGCGTTATCCCAATCACGTTGGCGTAATTTAATATATTGTTGATGGATGTAGCTGAAGACGCCTGGTAGCGGACTTGGAAGGTTATTTGTCGGAAGAGATCGCAAACTTAATTTGGTCAGCCTATCTGCTTCTTCATTTCCTGTAATTCCGGCACGTCCAGAGGAGTTTTATGGAAATTGGATTGTTGTGGAGGTATTTAATGAGCTGTCGTATTTTGAAAACTAATGAGTTGCTGTGGTCGCGAATCCAGGAAATGCCAGAGGGCGAGGCGGATGAATATGTACAGACAGCAACATCCTTTAGTTTTTTCCGATCTAATGTATGTTAGTTACCCGCGACTTACTGGGGGGCTATTTTTTGCCCCCCCCCCCCCCCCCCCACCCCCCGTTCTCCCGTTATTTTGCAATAACTCCTTAAACGAACACTAGTATCGTCAACAAACTTTCAGTACCTTCTCTCACATCAATTCTACACATGTTGGCAAAAGGACAAATATGATGTTATGATAGATCAATCGGGAATGACGTCAGAGTGACGTCATGTTCTTCGGTTTTTGTTGCAAAATAATGGTTTGCGGAAAACGCTGTCAAGGGTACAATGTTTGAGATAAACTCAATTGTCTTAAATATAATTACTAACAATAGACCGGGCTATCAAGCTTCAATCTCGGCTTTTTTAGTTTTTCTGAATTTAAAATTTTGAGAAATCCAAATACATTTTTTTCAAACAAAATTCGAGATATTCCGGAAATAATTTAACCCGGCATTGACTGGGGTCCCAGCAGAACGCCATTGACTGGGGAGGGGGGGGGGCGTTTAACGCCCCCCTGGTTATCTTCCGAACCAATGATCGCAGCGAGACGCGCAAGGCGGCAATCGAAAGCTCTCAATAAGACAAATCTAAAACATGGTCACAAATGTCAAAGTGAGGTCAAATGTCAGGTCACGGTCAGGTCAAAGGTCAAAATTAGCGTATTTGAGTTCATGGGCCATACTTTCCATCCAAAGCCTTCGATTGCGACCAGTTTCACCCCAAGTGCTGCCAAAGGTATGATACATATCCTGAATGAGCTAAAGGGAGATTGTTGGCCAAGGTCAAGGTCAAGGTCAGGTCACAAAAGGTCACTATGCTCAAAATATCTACGAAAGTCATGCAACACATGTTTTATTAGTTGTTTTCCACGTATAATTCGATAGTGATAGTCATTTTACCACCTGAATTCATTTACGTGAAGTAAATGTCAATTTCAGGTCAAGTTCAGGTCACCGAAGGTCAAAATGTTAAATTGTTAAATCGAAACAAAGAAGGCATGTTGCTAGACCAGTGTTGTCTCCGAAATACAGTGGTGGCATTTATTTGTATGTATAGAGTCAATAAAAGCCAAAAAACGCAATTTCAAAATATGACGTCATAAGTTACCCATACTTTATATGTCATAAGTCAGCCAAAAATGGATATATCAGTTTGAAATTTGGCATGGTAGTTGCCTAGGTATGGTTCTCTGACATATCTTCCGGTTGTTTGAATATTTTAGAAAATTTTGATTTTGTGATAATTTCCCCAATTTTTTTTTTTGATCAAAAACTAAAAATATCAAAAATCCGAGACAGACAGTTTTTACCCGTTGCAATTTTCTATCTTTTGGCGTTTTTCGATTGCATTTTGCTTCAAATGTGGCATTTGTACGGCTTGGCAAAATTTAGCTGATTTTGGTGTTAAACTCGTGTGTAGTGACGTCACTAAATTCGCTATAACTCGAAAAAATGTCGTCGATTTTTTTTAATTTTTGCACACAAGACGTAAAAATGATTTATAAGAAGGTACCCGAAGTTTCACGTTGATAGCGCTATTTGTTTTTCAGCTATTGCGGAAATTCATCAGGGGCGTGGGGGGCGGCGTTAAACGCCCCCCCCCCCCCCCCAGTAAATGGCGGGTTAAAGATTAAAGAGATCTCTTATTTTGGCTGGAAAATACTCAAACTTAGGAATATCATGATATTTGCATTGGATTTTTATACGTTTATCACCAGGTAAGCATATTTTATTTTAATTAAATACCTATCAAGCGAAAAATGACATGGAAATACTGAAGTCAGGGTGGGCAACATTTCTTGACTGGGGGGGGGGGGCAAAACGGCTCACTGGGGGGCATTTGCCCCCCAGTTAACATGTTCAAAACCGTAGGTTTTGACAAAGTCAAATACCGGAGGTTTATACTGGGGCAGCCTATTGGTGTAGTGACTTTGTCTGTCTGTATGTATGTCTGTTTGTCTGAGGCGTTTGGCCACAGCTCGCTGACGAAAAGGCACAGCAACACGCGCGTGGCACCGTCCGATGCGCCAGTTCGGCCCCCAGGTGCCGGTGCCGGTGGCCGGTCGATCGGTGCCACGTGGCACGTGCCACGTGCCGCCACGTGGGGCACTGCAAGATCCATTTGCCAACACGTGCCGTCCATACCGGTGGACGCAGGGCGACCAAACTCGGTGGGCGGGTAGTCCACATGGGTGTGGAACATCCTTTGGGGTTGCCGACCCCGAGGGGGGTAAACAAAAGCCCCCAGGGGGGTAAACCTTTTATCGCGTGGGGTCCACGGATTTCGGGAAATTTTGATGTAGCGACACCAAATTTGGGTAACCGATAGAGGCCGACGAGTGACAGATGATGGTGCCGGTCGCCGCTCGATCGGTGCCACGTGGCACGTGCCACGTGCCGCCACGTGGCCATGGCAAAATCTGCTTGCCCAGCCAATACCAGTGGACGCAGGGCGACCAAACTCGGTGGGCGGGTAGTCCACATGGGGGCCGAAAAACGATATTGGCTGATTTTCTCGAGGGGGGCACGTTGCCCCCCTAAGGGGGTTAATATGATATCCCAGGGGTCCTCTGATTGCGAGATTTAATTTTGCGCTAGCCGCACCAAATTTGGTACATCGATAGAGCTCGACGAGTGACAGATGATGGTGCCGGTCGCCGCTCGATCGGTGCCACGTGGCACGTGCCACGTGCCGCCACGTGGACATGGCAAAATCTGCTTGCCCACCCCATACCATTGGTCGCAGGGCGACCAAACTCGGTGGGCGGGTAGTCCACATGGGTGCCGAAAAACCATACTGGCTGATTTTCTCGAGGGGGGCATGTTTCCCCCCGTAGGGGGTTAACCTGATAGCGTGGGGGTCCTCTGATTGTGGGATTTTTTCTTCTTGCTAGCCGCACCAAATTTGGTGCGCCGATAGAGCTCGGCGAGTGACAGATGATGGTGTCGGTCGCCGCTCGATCGGTGCTACGTGGCACGTGGCACGTGCCGCCACGTGGCCACTGCAAAGTCTGCTTACCCAGCCGTGCCGCCCATTCCAGTGGACTCAACGCGACCAAAATCGGTGAGCGAGTATTCCTCATGGCTGCGGGGTGACCTTGGTGGCGCCCCCAAAACACGTGCGGCAGGCACGTGCAACTTTTTTTTAGCGGGTTCCTCACTTCGGTCGGCCACTACTCGTGAGTTATGACAGCTATCCGCTCCAAATTTGGTGCTTTTGTGTAGCGCGTGGTCAGGGCTATCTGCTGTAATGCCATATTTGGCGCTGGAGTCCCGGGTTCGAATCCCATCGAGGGCATTTGCTTTTCCTATGCCTTTCTTGTCCAATTATGTTTGTCGGCGTTCCTCGTGACGTTCCAACAAATGGCTACGGTTTTGCCCCGGACCCAAACCCGATCCACCGAAATGGGTCCGCACTAGTAAAATAGGCCCTGACTCCGGACCAGTATTTCGGCAACCACGAGTCGCACGAACATGGGACAAACGCAAATGTGTAGAGGAATGATCGGACCGCAGCATGCACTGTGTCGATAAAGTAAAATACAAATATATACAAATTATACAGCTGTAAAGCGCGACGATCAAATCTGTAGAATACCCACCCAAAATGTATTCATATTTACAAGCATGAAGCTTATAATGACAGGTTTAATAAAACGCGTCCGACACTCCATTCATACTCCTCGCCACCCCTCGCCCGGCCCGGCGTTCCAGCATGGCGGCCGGCCACGACCGCTCTCAGGCATCCTTTTCCCTTCCAGTTGTTATTGAGTTCAGTGGATGGAAGAGGCTGCGAGGGGGAGCGGGTGAACTAGGGCGACGGCCCGCATCATCGACTCGTCGGAGGACGAGTCGGCAGCCTCCGCGTCCGAGGTTCGGGACTCCGTCGGGGTCCCGGCGGAGAGAGGCGTTTGAGCCGCGGAGGCAGGGGATGAGTCCGTCGGGGTCTCGGCTGGGGAGGGCTAAAGCCCGGTCCTCACCGCACCCGTCCCATTCGGACGGCCGCGCGACGCACGCGCCCGGACGGACGGCGCAAAAGTCGGGCTGGTCCGTCCATTCTGTCCCCTTGTCCCGCGCGGGTGCGGGAGCCGCGCGGGTCAGCTGTTTGCGTCCGCCGGAAAGCGACCCTGTCAGGCACGCGCGTATAGCTCCGGATGGATACACTGGCGTTCCTTGAATGAATAAAGTTGTCTGCGAAGCTGCGTGAGCAGCTTTTTGTCCTAAAATCGATCATTCTTTAAAAATGTTAAAGTTTTGAGCGAAATTGCAAACAAAAGGTACGGGCTCATATTCATATGTGGCCTTAACTTAAGAATCCTAAGTACCCTTTAGATCCATCTCGTTTAAATATTTCGATTGCCTCATGTTTCGTCTCGATCTGACAATTGGTTCGGGAGATAAGACGGTTGCGTTTGGCTGCCGACCCCAGCGGACGGACGCTCTGACGGAGTAAAGTCGGAATAGATCCGAGTTTTCCCCGCGTGTCCACGGACGTCAGACGGGTGTCTCTTTGCCACCCCAATGGTCCCCGGTCCTAAACGCACCCGTCAGGAATGTCTACCCGGGGGTAGCCGGAGGGGACAGAAGGGGTCCGGACCATTGTGCGGACGGTCCCGGGCGGCGTAAACAGGCCCGGGCCGGCACTGACGGGTGCGGTGAGGACCTGGACGGGTGCGGTGCGGACCGGGACGGGTGCGGTGCGGACCGGGACGGGTGCGGTGAGGACCGGGACGGGTGTGGTGAGGAGCGGGACGGGTGTGGTGAAGACCAGGCTTTAGCCGGAGTCTTACGACCTCGATAACTTCCTGAGGGGGGGGGGCAGCTCCCGTAGGAGCGTCTCCTCCGAGAGGCGGGCTATCTCGGGGCAGTACGCCAACCCCTCCACGGAGTTGAGGTGCACCGCGACCTCCGCGATGACCTCATCAGCTCCGAGGAACTGGGTGGCAGCCATCAAAGGGACGTTCTGCTGGGCAGACAGAGTGTGCACCAGCAGAGCCCCCGACCGGACGGGCTTGGCGAAGGCCACGTCTCCGCAGAGCGCGACCAGCCAGCGTCGGATGGCGAAGGGGCTGGCCTTGGACATAGCCGAGCCATCGACCCGCTTCATCAAAATGAAGGCGGGTCCGTCCGGGGGGCGGGGTCGGGGGAGAGGAAGTCGCGCTCCGGGGCGGGACGGAGGAGGCCCCAGAAGGGGCCTGGGGGATCCAGGGGGAGGGGGGGGGGGGGGTCCGAGGGCGGGTATAGGGGATTTTCCATAGCGGAGATGGAAAAGAATGGGTGGGAAACTTAAGTTAAATTTAAAATGGTACGCACGACGAAGCGTGTAGCGTTGCCAAGAGCGACAAAAGGTGAAAACGAATGAAGGGAACCTAAACCAGCGGAGGAGACCTAACCAACTACCTAACTACCTATCTAAAAGTCTAATCTAACAGCTTAAATGGCGCCACAAGCATGTGGACAACCGAGGCCTTGGACCTGTGCACCTTAGGCTGTGCAGTGTGCACCAGTGTTCGTCACGGGCCCACCAACCCCCAGCCCGGCCCGGCCCGGGCCCATGAACACACCAAGCCCAGGCCCGGACCAGGCCCGGTCAAATTAATAATATTGAGGCCCAGGCCCGGTCCGGCCCGTTCAGATTAAGCATATCATTATTTTCACAAAATTTGCAATCATTATCCTAGCATATTTACTTGTATACTATAAATGTGAAGCAATGAACCAACTATATGCTAACAAAAAAAAAAAAAGCCACAGCAACAGTGTGTTGCGGAGGAAGTGAACTGCTGGTTAAAATATTTGTTAAGCTCTGACCTGAGCTTGCGCGCATTACTTCAACTTTCTCAGCCTAGGCCCGTCCAGAGCCCGGTGATTTCCTTCAAGTTGAGGCCCTGCCCAGGCCCGGCCCAAGGCCCATAGGGCCAGGCTGGCCGGTGGCGCACTCTGCTGTGCACCGGCCGTGCACCACCGTGCACCGGCCGTACCGTACCGTGCACCACCCTGCACCGGCCGTACCGTACCGTGCACCGGCCGTACCGTGCGCTGCGCACCGGCCGTACCGTACCGTGCACCCACCGTACCGTACCGTGCACCGGCCGTAGCGTGCGCTGTGCACCGGCCGTACCGTACGCTGTGCACCGGCCGTACCGTGCGCTGTGCACCGACCGTACCGTACCGTGCACCGGCCGTACCGTACCGTGCACCGGCCGTAGCGTGCGCTGTGCACCGGCCGTAGCGTGCGCTGTGCACCGGCCGTACCGTGCGCTGTGCACCGACCGTACCGTACCGTGCACCGGCCGTACCGTACCGTGCACCGGCCGTACCGTGCGCTGTGCACCGACCGTACCGTACCGTGCACCGACCGTACCGTACCGTGCACCGGCCGTAGCGTGCGCTGTGCACCACTGAGCCGTCTGTCTGTCACGCGGGGCGAGCGACGGAGCGTGGAGTTCGTGCATCATGCTGATCTGACGCCCTGTCAGCTGATCTGTCAGCAGTGATGTGCCGAGCTCTGAAAGCTGCCAGGCGAAACGGCAATGTTATGAGACCCCTGTCGGCGAATCATAACACTTATGATCGTGTAGACATGGGATCAGAATCGATGTTTTTATAGTTTGTATTTATTGCTCGTTTGATTTGTGTCCTGATAAACAAGATGCGAATTTGTGTCGTTATAAGCGTGGACATGGTTTTCAGGACTTCTAACAGATTGTCGAAGATCATCGAAATAGTAATGGATAAGCCAGACCATTTAACCCTCCCAGTGCAGGGAGGGGTGGATGCCACCCCCCCCCCTCCCCCTCGTTTTTTTTCGGCAATAACTCGCGTAAATATCAACCGATTGCGATGAAACTTTCAGTACCCTACTTGTGAACAATTTGACACATATCCTCAATTTTATTAAGTTGTAGGTCACATGACCTGTGACCTTTGACCTGGTTCTCAAGTTCATGTCAGGCGCAACTGACATCCGTAGTATTGATCTTTGTAACTTATGCAGTTTCATAGTGTGTGTTGTTCAGGGGCATATGCACAGGTGTTTCCAGGTGACAATTGTGGTTTCCCTTGAGAATGAGACCTCGATTGACCTTTTCAGAGGTCAACCGAGGTCACTGACCTCCGATGACCTGATATTACTGTTTTGGCTTCTGGCAGTTTCTAGAACATTTTGTGGCGCTGATTTCAAATATGGGATCCAATTTACATAATTATATGTTCTACTGGGTCATGCGCCTCCACAGGTCAAGCGAGGTCACTGACCTCAAATGACCTGACATGACCTGACCATGTCCACAAGCACTGGTCTACGATCTTTTACACAGTGCACACCCTACTGCCATAGCCATTCTGCCGTGAACCAATGGGTCCTCACTCCAGGCATATACCACAGGACGACGTGCTAGGCGGAATCAAATAATAACGACAGCGGCCACCGACGTGGCTGGTCCACAGACCGTGCGCACTGCCGGGGGGCGGAGAGGGGGGGGGGGGGGGTCGCGACGAGCTGCGCGCAGCAACTAGTAACACGAGGCTCTGCCACCAGATGGGAGCCGAAGCTGGTCTAGACTCGCGGAATGGTGGCTGTGGAAGGGTTTTACTCTGTGTTTGTGAGCGGAGTGCAGTAAACAAATCAGTGGAAATGTCTGTGTGAGTTACATGCATGATCCTGTTTGAAATTAAACTGCTGGCGGTAAACGGAACAAACAAAAACGTATTGAAACGAAATATATTATGGCCACCACTCTGCTTTTACACAATATACAGTCTTTAAGCGCAGTGGTGGATCTAGGTTTCGAGTTTGGGGGCAACAATTTCGCGCTGTTTCGTCAGCGAAAAGTTGTTGGCGGTGGTGGTGGCGCCGGGTCGTCAGCGCGAAGAGTCGTTGATCGGGGGAGGGAGGGGGGGGGGCGTCAAAGAAAATAAACTTGTTGAGCGACTGGGAGAGCCCCACCGTCAGCGGAAAGTTGTTCAGGGGAGGGGGAGGGGGGGGGGGGGTCAATCATAACTTCCCGGAACAAAAATCACAACTTCTCGGCACCAAAATCACAACCTCCCGGAACGGTTTTGGAGGCAAAAACATACGTTTGCATACCGATGTTTCGTTTTTGTTTTTGTTGGGGGGGGGGGGGGCAATTACCTGTTTTGCTCTAACGTCGATCCACCACTGTTTAAGTGAATGTGTTGCACACAGATCTTGCGAATGGCTACTGGAGACATTGTCATATCATGCCACTAATGCAATCTCCGGAAAACTACCGTATCTGCACTTCACACCACTTCAGGCACGTAGCCAAGGGGGGGAGGTCGGCGGAGACCGCGCGAAGCGCGGTATCCTTGTATTATATATATATATCACCCACTCCACATCATGTCTTTTCGCTTCGCGGAGCCCAGATGAGTCCCTGAACAGGTCGGAAGGGCGTTGAAAAGGCCAGAGGGGCCCCTAGACGATCTGAAGGGATCTTGGGCCTTCCAACAGTAAGAATACATTTGTCCAGGGAATATAACTCAAAATTTGCGCGCCGCTCCACGGCGCAATTTAAATACAAATTCAATTATACGCGGGTTAGGAAAAAGTCGGCCCGTTTCTCGGCGCATTTATGTGTTATGTTGCTACTTTCCTATATAATTGGTCAAAATAGATCACTTTAACACTTTTGTTACCGCACTTTTAAACGCACAATATAGCAATTTAGAGGTCCGCACCCTACGCAATGCGACGCATTGATGAGAAAGCATATCCGGGGCATAAGACTCAAAATTTTCGCGCCTCTCCGCGGCGCAATTTGTTTAAGAGTTCCAGGTTTTGAGCTTAAAAAATATTCAAAATTGGTATAGCTGATTCCAAATTGGTGTCGCGCTGATTCCAAAGTTGATATGGCAGTTTGTTAACCCCAGCTCCTAAAAGTTGGTATGGCCCATGCCATACCTGTCATACTGCATTTTCCATCCTTGTAACGTGCCATTTCATCCGGGTTTTTTTTTTGGGGGGGGACCTTTCAACGCTTGGGAAGGGCGCCCCTTTCAACGCTCGGGAAGGGGGCCCTTTCGAGGCCCCCCCCCCTGGACGAAATCCTGACTACGTGCCTGCACCACTCGACTTTCACCTGTGATCGCTGCCGAGCGCGCACTGTGTGATCCCTCAGCGTTTACACTTGCTACGCGTCGCGGCAGCGGTCTTTTGAATCTCCCTGATCTGCCTGGCCTCGCCAGCCATGTCAGTACCGTGCAAACACCACTATCTCGCGACGACGAGCATTGCACAATATCTGCCGGCTGCCAGAACCCTCCAGTGCCGGGCGCCGCCGTCCCTGTCCCGTCCCCTGAGCTCACCGTGATTGGGCGCAGACAGCCAGACCCTCCCCCCCCCCGCCCTCTCCTCTCGTCCTATAACTGGCCATGCAGGCAACTGATTAATCCGCGAAAATATCGGTATTTAAATTTCGCTCGTGCTCGCAGTTTGTTGTTATTGGCCAATTGAACGAGTGACCGATGGCATCGGGAGGGGGTTGCTAGTCTGCCTCGGGTCGTTCGACCGCTGGCAAGCTCTGCACCGTTCTGCCGGGTCGAGCGCCAGCTGGACCGCCGCGAGCTGTACTGCAAGGCAATGCACCGTTCTGCCGGGTCGAGCGCCAGCTGGACCGCCGCGAGCTGTACTGCAAGGCAATGCACCGTTCTGCCGGGTCGAGCGCCAGCTGGACCGCCGCGAGCCGTACTGCAAGCCTCCGCACTGCAATGTATCGCGGAGTCCCCACACGTTTCACGTGGGATCCCATGCAGCCCCGGCGACTGTCAGAGACAGTTCCGCCGGTGGACGGGCACAAAGCTTCATCGACCGATGGGTGACAATGCCGCCGGCCGACAAGTTCATGATCAGGAAATGGTCTGTGGCCCACCACCCGCCGCGCGCCCCTGTCCCCGTCCCCGCCCCCGACTTCGCCCCCGCCTCTGCCCCAGTGCCCGCCCCTGAGTCCGCCTTCGCCTTCTGCGTCGCAGAGCCGCTTTCGTCTGGTTGCTGGCCTGGACATGAGTATCTCCAGTTTCGACACATGGCTGTCTCTGTGTTTGCGACACCGCGGGTGACGCCACCGAACTGCGTCGTTGCATGCCAGTCTCTGGGCGCCTCGAGAGCGAGATAAACGTATCAGGCAGCAAATAAACGTGGGCGGATGTGGCGACGGAAACCGCTGACGGCTCCACTCAGAGCCAGCCGGACCACCGGAGGAAGGCGGCTCCGCTCGAGCGATCCGCAGAGGTCGCGGTCCAGCCGGACCACCGGAGGAGGGCGGCTCCGCTCTGGCGATCCGCAGAGGTCGCGGTCCAGCTGCAGACCCCACCGGAGCTGAGGGCGGCTCCGCTCGGGCGATCCGCAGAGGTCGCGGTCCAGCTCCAGACCCCACCGGAGAAGGGCTCCGCTCTGGCGATCCGCAGAGGTCGCGGTCCAGCTCCAGACCCCACCGGAGAAGTGCTCCGCTCTGGCGATCCGCAGAGGTCGCGGTCCAGCTGCAGACCCCACCGGAGAAGGGCTCCGCTCTGGCGATCCGCAGAGGTCGCGGTCCAGCTCCAGACCCCACCGGAGGAGGGCAGCTCTGCTCGAGCGATCCGCAGAGGTCGCGGTCCAGCTCCAGACCCCACTGGAGGAGGGCGGCTCCGCTCGGGCGATCCGCAAAGGTCGCGGTCCAGCTCCAGACCCCACCGGAGA